>WSYH01005938.1:0-41143 GCA_036426205.1 Ascaphus truei
TTTGGTGCTGTGCGGCGCATTTACTCTTTTTCTAAGAGATTATCCATGCTGATTCACTGCGCGCCTGCACGCCGAGTCACTGCTGGGTGTTCCTGGCTGTCGGGTCTGCCGTGACGTCACTCAGAAGCACCATCCATGCCGCCGGTCAGGTGACCACCCTCCGCATCGGCGGGCAGCGGGTTGGCGGTGAAGCAACAAGATCCTGCGACGGAGAGACCCCAGCCTATCCAGGAGGAGCGGGAGCATACAGCACAGCAATTTGAAAGACCTGACATCAAGTATTATACGTGAGTTTCCCGTGTTCCAGCCTTATAGTGCTCTTGGTGAGCCGGTTGGAGGGAAGGATACATTTTCTATACTGCTATACGATTGAATACAGCCGGGGTCTATGTGATTTATTGTATCATTGCTCACCAGCAGGACTATGCTTTATTCTGAGCGCCTGGAGGGTTAATCCATTGATTTACCCATTTGTATACTATCAATATGAAAAAAACATGGATCAATACATAACTTTTTCCTTATTGCACGCTTCCACACATGAGCATCTGGTGAAAATTTGTAAAAGTCATAGTTTTCGATAAAATACTGATAAATTTGAACAACTGTTGCCATCTTATCATCTGTTGCATTAATCGTGGCCCATATTAAATAAGCGTATGTTCTGTTGGGTTTTTGGAACACGGACTGCAGTTGTGCACTCATCTCAGAACTCTCAGGACAATACTGTAGAACACCAGACACTGCGCGTTTAGTTTTAATATGAAAAGCCAAAATTGATACATTATTGTAACTTCTTCAGTCCCAAGGCCAATTTACAATGGACCACTGTGGTATTCTTTTAAACATCTGCAAGTCGACACATTACTGAAGCGCATGCGCATTACAATTCATGAATATCTGCCATCTGACGGATACGCGAAGAATTGCAACCAATTAAATCCGAACCATTATCAATAAACACATCAACCGCAAGTGTGAATGCAACATGAATGCGGTTTGAATGCGGCATGAACGTGGTGAAGTGCGTGGCATTCGGGAAAAATTCGGAGATGTTGGAGAATAAAAGGGGCCGCGGCTGTAAATGGCAGATGAGGTTTAATACAGATAAATGTAAGGTTATGCATTTGGGATGCAAGAATAAAAAGGCGACTTACAAATTAAATGGAGATAGATTGGGGGAATCCTTGATGGAGAAGGATTTAGGAGTGCTTGTAGACAACAGGCTTAGCAATAGTGCCCAAAGTCATGCAGTAGCTGCAAAGGCAAACAAGATCTTATCTTGAATCAAACGGGCAATGGATGGAAGGGAAGTAAACATAATTATGCCCCTTTACAAAGCATTAGTAAGACCACACCTTGAATATGGAGTACAATTTTGGGCACCAATCCTAAGAAAAGACATTATGGAACTAGAGAGAGTGCAGAGAAAAGCCACCAAATTAATAAAGGGGATGGACAATCTAACTTATGCGGAGAGGCTAGCTAAATTAAATTTATTTACATTAGAAAAGAGGCGTCTAAGAGGGGATATGATAACTATATACAAATATATTCGGGGACAGTACAAGGAGCTTTCAAAAGAACTATTCATCCCACGGGCAGTACAAAGGACTCGGGCCATTCCTTAAGGTTGGAGGAAAGGAGATTTCACCAGCAACAAAGGAAGGGGTTCTTTACAGTAAGGGCAGTTAAAATGTGGAATTCATTACCCATGGAGACTGTGATGGCAGATACAATAGATTTGTTCATAAAAAGTTGAAGTTTAGAAGGGAAAGGTATACAGGGATATACCAAATAAGTATACATGGGAAGGATGTTGATCCAGGGATTTATCCGATTGCCAATTCTTGGAGTCAGGAAGGAATTTATTTTTCCCCTTATGAGATATCATTGGAGGATATGACACTGGGGTTTTTTGTTTGCCTTCCTCTGGATCAATAAGTAAGTATAGATATAGGATGAAGTATCTGTTGTCTAAATTTAGCATACGTTGAACTTGATGGACCCATGTCTTTTTTCAACCTCATCTACTATGTAACTAGATAACTATGAGCCTCAGGTGACTACTCATGTTACCAGTGCTACACGAGAGAATCCACTTCGTTCACATCCATTGAACTCCTTCTCAAAATGGACAACGCTTGTACAAGCTATAGCATGTCTTATCCACATCATTTTGCCACCCATGGCATCTTTGTGCTATACTATACATTGCTCATGAATTCCCTTAGACAAAGTGAAATATATGCAGAGAAGATAAGCTGCATAAAGAAGAGGCAGGATATTCCTAAGGACAGAACCCTGTCAATGATGGGAATGACCAGATGAGGTTCGGCAGCCATCCAAACAATGCCAAGCTAGACAAGAATAGTTGAAAGCCTCTTATCATTCCTGCTCAGCATCACATTGCTACTGTGCTCATGTGCCACTACCATGAACAGGTTAAATATGAGGTTGACACTTTACAGATGTAGCAATCTGGCACGAGTATGTATCAGCGGTGCATAGTGATGGCGTAATCCACAGGTGCATTAAATGTCATAAGCTATGTGGCATACACCATGAACAAAAGATAGACCTGCCATCTGATTGATTTAGCACAGAGAACCCATTCACCTATGTGGAACAGGTCTTCGGACCAAGGATGGTAACATCAGACCATCATCTTCACATTGGACAAGAGGAGGGCACACAAACGACACACAGTTGGCTCTCTTGTTTACCTTGATGAGTATTTGTGCTATACACATTCAATTAATCTAGTCTATGGACACTTCAAGTTTCATAAATGTACTCTGAAGATTCTTCTCTACTAGAAGCCCACTCTGAACAACTGCACTTTGACTGTTGAACCAACATTGTTGGATCATCTAGATAATACTAAAAACCTCTTCAAACTAATGGAGACAAGTGCAAAATCTCTACAAAATGTTCTGGGACCGCTGGATGTGTGATTACTTCACTACGCTTCAGAGATAGTAGACTAACACAGGGGAGCGCAAACATTTATGCTTGTGCCCCCCTGCTTGCGCCCCCATTTATTACCGGCTCTGTATCATGATGGTGTCATGTCATATCAATGCATTGTCATTTGACGCCATGTTGTCATGGCGATGTGTCGCCGAAGGGGCAGCTGAGACCAGGTAAGAGAGACTTACAGAGGCCTCTTCCCTCCCCCAGGAAGAGCGCGGGTCCTCTGTAAATGCTGTGGCGCCCCAGAAAATCTTGCGCCCTCCCTGGAGGCACGCCCCCCAGTTTGCGCACCCCTGGTCTAACAGACCAGGCATTCAAGTAGGCAATCTTGTATTTCTCACAAACAAGCAAGTCAAGTTGAACAAGTGGAGAATGGGACTGATTGCCATAGCCATTCCCAGCTTAGATGGAAGGTTTGTGGTTGAGGTCAAGATCGTAAGAAAAGGAATGGTGAAGACCTTCATCAGATCTGTCACTGAGACAATACTACTTCTGTCTAATGAAACAAGGCAGAATAAAGAAAAACATTTCACTTGTCTGTTCTGTCATGTGTTATGGTGTTGTTTTACATATCATGAGAAATAGTGGTATCTTACAGACACCGGTGGGAGTAACTTGTATTCACAGTATTAATGATGGTGTTCATTTGAGGCCTTGGCTTAAATATCCATTTATCTGCTTTCCATATGTAACCCCTCTATTTCCATAGTTTATATGTGCTATAGCGGGGCCTGAGTCAGTCCTCCCTTTGTACACCATAATTGGACCCCTTGAATAAAACCAGACGAGACTTGTGTATACGTATATTAACAGGTTATTTATAACCCCTGGGCAACCTTAACCCGGCAGCCCTTACTCTTAAAAATATATATATACACACACACACACAATACACAATAAATGAGTATTGTGTATATGAATATAGTGTATACACAATAAATGAGGACACTGCGCAGTCCCTTACTGTATATTAGTCCTTGTGTCCAATGTGGAAGCCACTTAGGCCCATATTATTGCCATCACTGCGTTGGAGTTTTTATCTCAAAATGGCGTGTAGTTACATTACAGGCCTGTTAAGTGTGACACATTTGTGAGGTGTGTGTAATACACAAAGGATACTTGAAAGATGCGGGAAAGGGCATCCCAGCTGTCTGTTATGCGGTTACGCTTTAAAAGCCCGGCAAGTATCAAGATCTCTCTTGCTGTGCGCTCTTCTCCTCTCTTTCTCTGTGTGTTTGCTGCTGTGTCTCACTTTCACTTTCCTTAGCTAGCAGTCACCTACAAGCCTACTTTTTCACCTTTGTGAGTTTCAGACTGTCTCTCTTAATTAAGGCCCTCTCACTGTCACCTGGGCTGTCTCTCTGTATACCTCTCAGACTGTCACTCCCTATCTCTGTCTCAGACTGACAGTTTGGTCTCCAGGTTCTATCCATTATTCTTCTTATCCACTCCCATGTCTACTGTCATGTGTTGCCAGGCGGATCAGGAAAATTGTATCTTTTTCCTTATTGCAAGTTTGTGCACCATGTGATAGATGAAGCAGATTCATTCTGTATTATCCACAGTATACATATATTTGCAGCAGAGGCTTCACATGGTGTTAGCCTATGCTTTCTGTATGTATCTATTTTCTGCAGTCTAGAGCTGTGCAGATTGTTACTGTTACAGGTCAGTGGTTAGCAGGCTTCCCTCTACTGCTATACTGTAGGTTGTGTTGCTTACTACAGGTGCAACTGCTGGTTCTGTTCTGCTGTCCATCTCGCGGACACTCCGCTAGAGAGTCCACAGCAGGCTGTAATGGACCATTGGATTAACACAGCGTGGTCCTTCCATTTTAATGGGACTCACGCTGTGTGAATCCTACCGGGTTCTACCTGTCTGTAACGGACGCGCAGTCAGAGATGGACTGAATCAGTCATTCTACCTGCGCACCTCTAACAGGCCATCGCGGGGCTTTTATTTTAATAACGTATTACTGTATCAGGGGGTCTCCAGAGCTGAACTGCATTGTATTCAGGTATGGGGACCCCCTGTCTCCCGAGTTACAGGCCCCGTTATGGGGTGCCAGGCAAAACTCGCAAGGCAAGCGGAACAGAACAGGCAGTTGCACCTGTATCTGATCCCATCTGCAGCTGTTGTAGCCTAGAAAAGCAACACTGTAACTTTTCACCTTGTTTTCTACTAATACATAAGAACATAACCTACTGTACCTTCACCTCTCTAAATCTCCAACTAGCTCTCACTCAAAATTCTTTAAGTTCCAATTAATGCACATGAAGGTTATTATGTTCTCACTGACTATGTTTTAATAACTTGGAGTTTAAAAGATCACTCTATCTTTGTGCATGAAGTTGGATCAAGGTTTAGCTACTGTACTGTATCTGTATAGTAATACTGTGTTACGTGCAATGAGGACAAAATATCATTGGTCCAATATCTACTTTAAATTACTTTATTTAATCCATCCATTTTGTATAACACCATTAAAATAAAGAAAAACAAATATGGTATAATTTAAGAAAATCACAGCATTTTCAATTACTGTATGATCGAGAGTTTTGCCTGCAGTAAGATTTTAGATGAGAAGGTCTTTTTTTGTTGTTCAATGTCTGATGGGCTATGAATTTATTTTTCTAATTTTCTTAGCTGGACTTAATCCATGTACTATTTCCTTGGAGGCAGTCGTTTACTCTGAGTCTTTTATCCATTTCTTAAATTGCATGGTGGGAAATACAAAATCCTCCTTATTTGTTTTAATTGCAGAGCCAATGGCTGTCCAATTAGCTGTACAAATTCAATAGTGGTCTTAATAACTCAAGATGTACACATGATTGTTCTTTTTGCTTTTCTGAAAGTTATTTCTGTCAAATATTGCATCAATTGCCCTAAGGAAATTAAAGGGTTAATGACACTTTGTATAACACACATCATCATGTACTAAGAAAAAGTGTCTAACACTAAATAAAGAATTTAGAAAGAAAAGACATGTTCATGATGGTATTAACATTATCTTATAGATTGAGGAATATAACAAAATGTGCTCAGATCAATTCCTAGGATTGTGTTGTAGTGTACTTAGATTTCCTCAAAACCATTGTGCCATGGATTTGTGTAAGATTATTGAAAATAACAGTCCATTGATCAAAGAAGATGATATCCTTGTGATGTAGAATGTTCCTTATGTTTGTAATCATGCATTTCCTACAGTATTATCCAATAGCAAATGAAATATCCCAGGACATACTTGGAAACGAGAGGTAACTCTCAATGTATTGCTTCCTGGTAAAATATTTTATAAATAAATAATATCAGAAAACAGAAGTCTGGACAGTTCATTTATTTATCCAAGGCAAAATAACAATAAGCTTCATCTACATGTGCAGGATAAACTAAACCTACTGTGGTAGGAGAATGGAGCATTCTTGATCACTCGATAGATTGTTGGTTCATTCGTTCTTTACGTTCTGACGTATCTACTTTAAAAACAGATTCATCTAGTAAATCCTAGCAATTAATGTAACCTATGCATGACTTGTTACAGTAGCATGAAACCATAATACAATTAAACAATCTTTGGAAAGGTCAGGGCACAAAGGCTATACTCTCATCTTGTCCTTGGACCGGCTTCCTCTTCTACCCAAAACGTACTATAAACAATGTTATTCTTCTAACTTTCCTACAAATCAATTATTTCCTTTAAATATGTTTTTATCATATTCCACAATCTTTCTCAGTTCAGTCTGACTAGAGTCTGGGGAAACAAAATGGATTATAAAAGACAACATGGATTCCGAATCACTTGAATTCCATTTATAATTATTGAGGTTGTGTGCACATACGTAGGGATGTGGGCATGTGTGTGTACTGTATATACAGATGGAACTGCCGGTTCTGAGACGCTTTCCAGGGACAATTCGTGGCCAGTTCTCTGGCTGGCCTCGTGGGAATTTTCCCTCCTCGCAGCGAGTTGGTGGCGAGTTCTGCCTGTTCCATTCAAATCTGTATTTAGTGGTCAGACGGAATTATTATTTGTGTGGTTGCAGTTCAGTGTGTGTCCGGCAGATGACAAAATGAATGTCTTTCCCTATGGGGACACTGAATGCTACAGAGAGATGATGCTCATTGTCTGAAAACAGGTGTCTAGAATGCCAGATAAACAGTTCAGTATGTACGCTACAGTATACATTGTTCCTTTGTGAAATGACCTTACTCACTCAAGACTTGGGGCCTCATACAGTATGCAGCGATAAGCCCCTTATCGCCAGCGTCTTGCCAAAAAAAGCCTACAGCAATTCAGCAAGCCCCGATAAGGTGGCGACAAGAGCAAAAAAAACCTTTATTTTTTTTTTTTTTTGCCGGAAAAATAAAAATAGGTAGACGCACGGCGATAAGCCACTTTTCGGCACTGATCGCCAGTTTTTCAAACATGCTCAATTCTATAAGCCCGATCATCTTATCGAGGCTGATCGCCACTTTAGAATTTAGATTTCTTCTCAAAATCGTCCCGCCACAAAAAGTTGGCAAGAAGGTGGGGGGAAGCTGCCGATGAGCGGCAAGACGGCACTTAGAAAATAAAATGCATGTTTCCTGCATCGGATTGATGCCGGGAGACTCCGGAGCTGATATCCATTAATATCAGCACCGGAGACCCCCTGTAAGTAATCGGGGAACACGTCCTTTGCGACATTTTCCCTCCTTACCTGTCATATCTCAGACCTCCACTCGGGCACCAGTGCATGCGCACACCCCTGCTCTGCTTACAGAGCGCACGCGCAACTCTTCTAGCCCCTCGGACGTGCCAGGCTTCTTTCATGTGTGGCGCGCACACGTGACGATGTGCACCGCTCCCCAGCTGAGTGGCAAGTACTCATTTAGCCCACTTGTCTCCTGCAGCCAATGTGGTGAGGAGAGAATTAATCAGGCCTAAAATAAAGGTTATACCCGGCTGATTAATCTTGACTCGCATTGGGAATGAAGGGGTTAAACTTGTTTGCCATGCATTACTGTGTTTGCCCTGTCCCAGCCGTTTTTACCCCCCATTTGCAGGCCATTGCCTGCCTGCTGTGTTAAAAGACAAAATGCATTGCCTGTTATACCCTTTCACAGACACAAGATGGCGTAGTGAGCGCCCAACGCTAGCGCTGATTGAAGAAGCGTGGCAAAATTTTAAAGGGCTGTCTGTGAGATGGGTATCCATTACTATCGGTTTGACCTGTAACCACAAGTCAAATGAATAAGTGGTTGCGGTTAGATTCTCAAGTGTTTTACCGATAAAATTTATCCGTCTCTCGTTAACTTTGTAACTTGAAAGGCAGAAAGTCAATTGACGTGAGAACTGTGTCAATTGACGTGAGAACTGGGTGAACTTGCATTTCCAAAGCTGGCATTTCAATTATAAAGGCTAAATCGAGAACGGAAGCACCCAGCAACCAGATTTTTGGGGTGCAAGTACAGTTAAACACTACATGTACATACATATATAAATTAAAATTGTAACACAAGCAGAACATGATGTTTTAATAAAGTGTGTAAAAACTGCAGATTTGAAATGTAAGGCAGAATGTGTTCTGTAAGCCCGGGAGGGAATTCCTCGGACATACAGATGTTGATATGGGTGAATGAGCTGGGGGTATTTTCATACCTGTGCTTCAAAGGGGTTTCGCCGAGTTAGCGACCCCCAGTCTAAGGAAGTGTCAGGGATGAAAAGACCCAGTGACCCATAATGTATACACGGCCGGCATTCTGATGTATAACAGATGCCGGGCCATTGACACCTCTGGACCAAATCTCAGACTCAGAGGCGCCAAGGTATGGGTATATCCAGGTATGCTACGTGGCATCGGTGTCAAACTGACCCATGCACTTTGCACGCCGGAAAGCCTTTTTGCCCGGTCTTATGAATTGTGGGCAACATGGCTATTGGTGGGTTAAATTGTTCCCATGAGGGGATTGGGTCCACATGTTAAAGATAGCTTTGGCCAGTCTATAACTGTGGCCCCCGATGTGTCCCTGGTGTGATTCCTGATCGTGACTATTCGATCTATGATGTAAAGACGCAAGACTTTGTTCCAGCACAGCGACAACCGGTCCCGGAGGGAAGGGATTAATAACAACGTAACTAAGGATTTGCCCCAAACTTCGGAATTTGTTAGCCCTGGTGACTCTTGAACGAATTCTAATGAATCTCTACTAAATACTTTGAGGTGGCTGAGAAATTAGATCGGCAACTTGCGATCTGGCCACGGGACCTTTAAATCAAGACTGCATTTCTTGCGCTTGCAGGCAAAGGACAATTTATTTAGTTCCCATATCCCAGTAAGTGTTGTTTTAAGTGTATTCTGCAGATGTCGTGTGTTTGTCTATTAAGGAAATAAATCACAATTTATTTTGCAACTTGTTCTGTTCAATCGAGTACCCATAAATATTATTTATTTTTATTTATTTATTTATAAAATATTTTACCAGGAAGTAATACATTGAGAGTTACCTCTCGTTTTCAAGTATGTCCTGGGCACAGAGTAAAACAAAATAATACATGGTTACAAATACAGTTACATAAATGAACAAGGTATACATTATATACAAGACATTGCATGCACAGTTAAAGAAAATATATATTATGAGCGTATGAAACAGTTACAGACCAGATTAAAGTGTGAGACAGCCTTAGATTTGAAAGAACTTAAGCTGGTGGTGGATATGAGAGTCTCTGGTAGGTTGTTCCAGTTTTGGGGTGCACGGAAGGAGAAGGAGGAACGTCCGGATACTTTGTTGAGTCTTGGGACCATGAATAGTCTTTTGGAGTCTGATCTCAGGTGATAGGTACTGCATGTGGTAGGGGTGAGGAGCTTGTTCAGGTAGCTGGGTAGCTTGCCCAGAAAGTATTTGAGGGTGAGACAGGAAAGGTGAACTTTGCGCCTAGACTCTAGTGATGACCAATCTAGTTCTTTGAGCATTTCGCAGTGATGTGTGTTGTAGTTGCATTGGAGAACAAAACGACAAATTGAATTGTAGAGGGTGTCAAGTTTGCTAAGGTGGGTTTGAGGAGCCGAGCCATATACTATGTCTCCATAGTCAATAATTGGCATTAGCATCTGCTGTGCAATACGCTTTCTGACCAGGAGACTTAGGGAGGATTTGTTCCTGTAAAGTACCCCTAGTTTGGCATAGGTCTTGGTTGTCAGGGTATCAATGTGCATCCCGAATGTTAAGTGGGAGTCAAACCATAAGCCCAGGTATTTAAAACTAGTGACAGGTGTTAGGGTGGTGGTAGCGTTGGTTCTAATCAGGAGCTCAGTCACTGGAAGCTTTACAAATTTAGTCTTGGTCCCAAATACCATTGTTACAGTCTTGTCAGTGTTTAAAAACAGTTTGTTTTGGGAAATCCAGTTTTCGAGTCTCAAAAAGTCAGACTGAAGTATGTGTTGAAGGTCAGAGAGGCTATGGCTGTGTGCATACAGGATTGTGTCATCTGCATACATGTGTATTGAGGCTTCCTTACAAGCTGTGGGAAGATCATTAATGAACACTGAGAAGAGTATAAAATATAAATGTGTGTGTAAAGTTGGTGTCCATCGTGACAGCCAATCCTTGCCTCCACGGAGGCCGTGCCTCCGCTCCACCTCCCTTGCTACTGGCTCCTGTTCCTGTTAAATACCCTGCAGTTCCTTTCCCACATTGCTGAGCATACTACTTGTAGCCTTGAGCTCCTGCATCTGTTGTGCCTTGCTCCCTGTCCTATGTTCTCTTGCAGTTAACTCTTCGTGTACTGACCCGGCTTGACTTTTGGAAACTCTCTGGATACTGACCCCGGCTTACCCTCGGCTTTGCGGATATCTCCAACCCATACCACGACTATACGGACCTCTACGATTCTAATCTCTTCAACCCCAGACCACGGCTATACAGACTTCCACGGTTCTGACCTCTCCAACCCCAGACCACGGCTAACTGACTTGACTATTCTGAACTCTCCATTCCAAGACCTTGGCAAGTATCAACTAACCCACTTTCTCCAACCCAGACTCGGCTACGTTTGACAATCCGCCTGTCAGGCATGTTTCCGCTGCTGTGAGTGCATGGTTTACTACTTCCCCACCTCAGTACTGGGGTCCTGTCTTTCTCGTTGGTAGCACAAGCGCTACAACCCCGGCATGAATCCGATGCATGAAAAATGCATTTACAGGCAACTTCATTACATTAGCGGCTACCTCAATACCAATACTACTACCAGTACGGTCCAACCGACACTGAAAATCAGATGAACATACTGTACATCCCTGCTACCTGCCTCAACCTGATTACAGTTGTGTGAAAAAGAAAGTACACCCTCTTTGAATTCTATGGTTTTACATATCAGGACTTAATACTGTAACAACCATCTGTTCCTTAGCAAGTCTTAAAATACCTCAGATGAACAACAAGACATGACATATTACACTGTGTCATGATTTATTTAACAAAATCATGAATCGCGGTAAATTGATGTTACAGAGGTCTCACGTGATCCCCCGGCATTTAATTTGAATGCCTTGGAGAAGAGCGCAACCGCCCGCACCACCCCATAAAAATCTTGCGCCCCCCAGTTTGCGCACCCTTGATATAGACCATGCATTATTATAACATTTATTTGCACAATATCTAATTTAATTAGATATGATCAGGACATAATAACAATCATCTGTTCCTTAGCAGGTCTTAAAATTAAGTAAATACAACCTCAGATGAATGACAACACATGACATATTACACAGTGTCATGATTTATTTAACAAAAATAAAGCGAAAATGGAGAAGCTATGTGTGAAAAACTAAGTACACCCTTACTGCTTCCATAGAAATTAAGATGATAAGTAGCAGACAGGTGCTGCTAATCAAATGCCCTTGATTAACTGATCATCAGCAAGTGTGACCACCTCTATGAAAGCCGAAGTTTTAGCAGTTTGCTGGTCTAGAACATTCAGGTGTGTGTTAAAACAATGCCAAAGAGGAAAGACATCAGCAATCTTCTTAGAGAAGCAATTGTTGCTGCCCATCAATCTGGGAAAGGTTATAAGGCCATTTCCAAATAATTTAAAGTCCATCATTCTACAGTGAGAAAGATTGTTCAATGTGGAAAACATTCAACACAGTTGCCAATCTTCCCAGGAGTTGACGTCCCAGCAAATTCACCCCAAGGTCAGACCGTGCAATGCTCAGAGAAATTTCAAAAAACTCAAGAGTTACATCTCAGACTCTACAGGCCTCCATTAGAATGTTAAATGTTAAAGTTCATGACAGTACAATTACAAAAAGACTAAACAAGTATGGTATGTTTGGAAGGGTTGCCAGGAGAAAACCTCTTCTCTCTAAAAAGAACATGGCAGCACGGCTTAGGTTTGCAAAGTTGCATCTGAACTAACCACAAAACTTCTGGAACAATGTCGTTTGGACAGACGAGACCAAAGTGGAAATGTTTGGCCATAATGCACAGCGCCACATTTGGCGAAAACCAAACACAGCAGATCAGCACAAACACCTCATACCAACTGTCAAGCACGGTGGTGGAGGGGTAATGATTTGGGCTTGTTTTGCAGCCACAGGACCTGGGAACCTTGCAGTCATTGAGTTGACCATGAACTCCTTTGTATAACAAAGTATTCTAGAGTTAAATGTGAGGCCAACTGTCCGACAGCTAAAGCTTGGCCAAAATTGGATCATGCAACAGGACAATGATCCCAAGCACACAAGCAAATCTACAACAGAATGGCTGAAAAAGAAAAGAATCAAGGTGTTGCAATGGCCCAGTCAAAGTCCAGACCTCAACCCAATTGAAATGCTGTGGCTGGACCTTAAAAGAGCTGTGCATAAACAAATGCCCACAAACCTCAATGAACTGAAGCAACGTTGTAAAGAAGAGTGAGCCAAAATTCCACCACAACGATGTGAGAGATTGCTAAAGTCATACAGAAAATGATTATTTAAAATTATTGCTGCTAAAGGTGGTTCTGCAAGCTATTGAATCATAAGGTATACTTACTGTAGTGTTTCATACATGGCTTCTCCATTTTGGCTTTATTTTTGTTAAATAAATCATGACACGGTGTAATATGTCATGTGTTGTTGTTCATCTGAGGTTATATTTACCTCATTTTAAGACCTGCTAAGGAAAAGATGATTGTTATTATGTCTTGATATGTAAAACCATAGAATTCAAAGAGGGTGTACTTTCTTTTTCACTCCAATGTATATGTCTCAGTCTGGCTACCTGTCCTACTATCATTATCAGCAAGGACCAAACAACTCTGTCAGCGATATGAACCTGCATCCCAACTACATGATCGACTAAAGCATCTAAGCACTGTACACCCCTGGCATCAAGATTGGGTCACCGCCACCCTGTTGGCAAGGATTATAATCAAGGTAAATATATGACAGTTGTATGGAGGTAGGTGGCACCTCCCCCCAGAGCTCACTCCTCACCTTTTTAACTTGGGAGGTCTTTTCACTTTGCTGCAAGAACAGGACCTTCTATGGTTCTTTCCCCTCATACAGAGGTAAAGGGAAGGGTTCACAGTGTAGTGTAGGACCTGCATTTTTGGTTATACCTTGATGTTTGGTATGCTGGCTTACGACATTTTGGCCAAAGGGTTAAACTAAATAACTAATTAATTATTATTATCATTGAAGTGTTTAAACTTTATACTTATTACCATATATGTTTTGTCAATTGGATGTAGCATTGGGCACATATATATATATATATATATATATACACACACACACACACACACACACACATATGTATGTGTGTGTGTGTGTGTGTGTGTGTGTCAATTGGAGTGCTAAATGTATATAACAAAAAACAAAGAAGCCCAAAGCTACATTCAATATGACAAAAATATACAGTGAAATACCTATACATCTCTTGAAAAAAGGGTAATTAAGTTTAAGTCTTTGGCCAAAGCATTTTAAGCCTGCAAGCCACTTCAAGGCATGAGCAAATATTACGGGTCCTAACACTAACTGATTAAAATTCATATTTACCTTTATAGTTAGAGGAAGAATGATTGCATTGGATCTGTCCAAACCAGCTGCATGGCAAAGAAAGAACTGCTTACTTGGAAAGTGGGGAGGGGCGAGCTAAACCCTGGGAGGGAGGAGCCACTAACCTCCAAAACAGCTCAGACCTGTTGGATAAAGTTAATAAACACACAGATACCCAGTAAGAAACAAAGAAGTCCAGAGCAACATCCAATGTGACAAAAATAAACAGTGCAATACATATATCTCTTGAAGATTATTGATGACTGGATGCAGAGTTATGACGAGGCTCAGAAGGATTCCCTCAGTCTCAATATACAGATTGAACTCAAGCAGAAGCAGTCTCTGTCTCAGCACAGAGCTGGGAATCTCTCAGAAAGAGGTTCGCACTCTCAGCATGGAGATGGATGTCTTTCACAAGGAAGTCAGCAGTCTCAGTACAGAACTAGAAATCTCTCAAAAGGAATTTCACAGTCTCATTCCATAACTGGGAGTGCCTCAGAAAGATTCTGTTACAGCTGTGTACGTTGCTTTGTACTGTCAAGGAGACAGACCAGCTAGACAGAGGTGAAGAGTAGTGACCCACTCGTACCTGGGATCGAAATCATGAATCAGTAGAATAGTGAGGTCCAGTTCCGTGGTCAGGACAGGAGAGAGGCATAATGGTTGAGGTCACAGTTCCAGGTTCAGGGCTGGAGATAGAGTTAAAGTAGTCTTGTGGCAGGCAGGGGTCAGAGGCAGGAAAAACAGGAACAAGGCTTCCAGCAGGAGACAAGGTAGGAAATACCTTGCACAGGCAAGGAGAGAGGGGAATGGAAGCCTTTTAAAGGGAGAAGGCAGGAGTGAGCAATCCAGCTCAGAAAGTGGCTGACTTCCTGCCTCCATGGCCATGTTGGTAGAGGCAGTGAAGTCAGAAGGCATCCATATTGGAGATCCTAGTAGATTAGAAGTCTCAGTTCAGAGCTGGAAGTCTCTCAGATGGAGCTTCACGCTCTCAACACCAAGCTAGATTTCTCATGCCAGGAGCGTCGAAGTCTCAGCACAGAAGTATGTAAATGGATGGATGACTATGAAAAGGTCCTGAGTATTATAGAGACTGTAAAAAAGAGAACAGAACCCTAAAAGAGGAGGTTTCATATGATTGATAAATTATGTGAAGGAAATGAGAAGCTTGAAGAAGAAACAAAGGTAAAGAAACAAATCAAACAAAAAAAGTTAGAAGTGCAGTTAGCACTGAAAGAAGCAGAGGGTGCTTTTCAGCAGGAAAAGAACAAATCCGTATCTCTTTAATAGAACTTCTTAGGTCAGAGTGGACTTATCTGAAGACAGAGCTCTTATCTGAAGAAAGTAAGAGAGAGTTATCTGCGCAAACGCTCTGCAACGGTCATCATAGAGACTGCCTACAGAGGAATGAAAGCTGAAGCTTAAGGACAGAATAAAGCAGCATGCCTTCTCAAGTCAATATGGAGAATGTAACGACAAAGAAAGAAATATGAACATTTGAAGCAATGTGTAATTGTGGTCCAAGTTAAATGTTAGGAAATATCTGCAGCAATGATGCTACAGGAAAATGAAGAAAGCTGCTCATATGATTTGGTCCAGATATAGGTTATACAGCACAACCAAGTAAGCTGTGCATTGC
Organism: Ascaphus truei; assembly: GCA_036426205.1. Classification (NCBI taxonomy): domain Eukaryota; kingdom Metazoa; phylum Chordata; class Amphibia; order Anura; family Ascaphidae; genus Ascaphus; species Ascaphus truei. Next base: position 15,640 of record WSYH01005938.1, read on the forward strand.
TATAAGCGCACCCGCAATATTGTCTCAGGGCTACAATTGACTTTCCACAAAATCCAGGAAAGAAGAACCGAAATAGGACTAAAGTACAATACAATACCCACGAGACCCAAACCAGATTCCTCACGATGAAAATAGCAGCTATAAAGATTCAGTCTTTGGCTACTGTGGTAACACCCCTAAAGATGCAACTCTAGTCCACTCATCTTTGCACAAGAAAAAGCAAAAGACTACAGGTTTGCCAACTACATAAAAGAAAGGCAATGGTTAAGGGTTCAGTAGGAGAACTACAGCAAGATTGATGTAGTGGAATTAAAGGATCCTGAAACCGATGCAAATGACCTCTCTACTGAAAAGGAGGTAATGCTTTTGTGGATAAGCCCATGATGGATAAGGAAGCTGTAGGTCGGGGTCCTCTGGTACTAAAGATACTTCAAGACGATGCTACTGTTGTAGATACCCCAGCATACATCACTTTGGACTTCCCCACACATTAAAGAGGACAGGCTGGTTTAATGAATGTATCAAGAAAGAGAGGCTCAGGACTATAATTCTGCCGACTGCCAAGGAAAGATGTCTCAGGAGTAAATCAGAGTTGATGAAAACTCTGCTAAGGTTGAGCTGCTGGATGCCGGTGGTCACCCTGGTGACAGGAAAGAAAAAAAATCAAACGACGAGTGAAAAAACTCATTGCAAAAGCGGGTAAAAGATGTGTTGGTAAAATGGATAAGCTAAATGGAAGCTAAGCACATTGTGGAAAAGCAGTGCATTGGGAAAATCATCCAGGAGCGCATGCTGAATTCAAATGTCTGCTTGAAGAGACACTGGTTGTATGGACAGGCTACAAGGACTTCATCACAAATGTTCTCTTCATTTATGACCACATGTCGTGGCCACGAACTGATGGAGGTAGCAAGCCTCTGTGCATCATCTGCCAAGTACCAGATAACTGCCACAAAAGCAAAAAATAAGATTAATGGTATGTAGGAGTGACAATTACCTGAGGAAAAGGCTCCAATCCCAGTTTAACTGGGGGGTCACTCCCGCCAGCTATTCTCTTCCAAGCCTCAGTTGTGTCTGGAGAGAGAGGGGGGGGGGGTGGGCTTCCACCATGTCTTGCCATAGCTACCCACAAACAGGGAGGGAATGTAACAGGGTGCCTTCCTTGGATAAATTGCTTTGCAGGAAAACCTGTGTGGAGAGCTTGAGCCCAGCACTGAGCAGGTAAATTCAGATCAGACTGTCCTAATTAACCTGCCATGCTGGCTTGTAACACCTTTAAAAAGCCTAAATCTCTCAGTGCTAGAGGATCTCTTATCCTGGGAGACACCCTGGACTGCTGGAGAGATCACGCAGGGACCACGTCTATCTAATCCAGGAAAGTACTGGGCCCTGGACTGCGGTGGAGAGAAAACTGCACTGATTGGAGGAAGTTGGGGCACAAAAGTAACTGACCTCCACTTTGAAGTATTGTACTTAGTTGTTTGTAAGAGTCCTAGCTCCCCAACTCTCAGATACAGTAGGGACTAAAGTCTGAAGTTAGTCATAGCTCCCTATAGAGCTCGTTCTGTTTATTTTGCTGCTCGCTTTTTGCTGAAATCTATCCTGCGTTTTTGTTGTGTAATCCCACCGGCTAATGAAAGCCTGTTTTGATTTCCCCTAAACTACGTCTCCTGTTTTAAACCTCTGCACACATCTCCTAGAAGTACACCTTAAAATGATCTCTTAACTAGTTTCTGTATTTTGTAAATATTATGTATCCATGTAGGTTTTGCAATGTCTTCCATTTACCATTGTTCTACAGCAGGATATAACGGATGTGTCATTGACTGTTCTAGCACTACATCTATATCCCTATTAAATAATAACATTTTATCTAAATAAAGAAAAGAAGAAAGTATCTGTATATTCCAAAATGAACGAATGAATTGGACAGTTACTATAGAGCAGAGCTGCGCAAACCTCTGGCGTTTCTGATGTGACGACGTCATGTGATGTCGTGTTGCCATGGCGACATGTCCCCAGAAGCTGCCGAAGAGCAGATAAGAGACTATACAGAGGCCTCGCACGCTCCCCTGGCATTTAATTTCAATGCATTGGGGAAGCGCGCGAAGACTCTGTAAGTGCTGCGCCCCTCCCAGAACATTTTGCACCCCCCAGTTTACGCACCCCTGCTGTAGAGAACTGAAAAATACAATAAATATTGTTATCCCAGTCATGCTTAATTAACAATCATAGAGTAGTTCCTAATATACAGTAACATTCAAAGGAGATGCTTAATAAATACAGCAATAATACAAAAACAAAGAGGAAAGTGACTGATTAGAATCTTCAGTTACGCAAGTGCCAAGTACAGTATCAATAGGTAAAGATCCTTATTATGTGTCAATTACAATTAAGAGGAGATAATTCCGTAAAGACGACATGATTTGTGGAATGCAATTATAAATATATTTTTATTTACTAATTTGAACAAAATGGAAAAAATGTCCACCAAACAACAGTTTACAGCACTGGGGCTCAAACCTAACCACACATTAGCTAATTAATGGGTTACTGCAAAAAATATATACTGCCGATGGACCCTGTGGAGTGAAGAACCAATTGTTTATAGATTTTTTTTTTTAGATTAAGTTTACTGGTAGTTTAGAGCAGGGGGGCGCAAACTTTTTTCCCTGCGCCCCCCTGACGGCTATCCCCTCGCTCCCGCGCCCCCCCCAACCCCAACTTACCCGCGCTCCGGCGTAATGACGTCACGTTGCCATAGCAACGTGACGTCACATGACCTCGCAGCGTCATTTTGATGCCGCGTTGCCATGGCGCCGCAGGGAGGAAGCCGCCGGAGCCACGGTAAGTTAGGTTTACAGAGGCCCTGCAGCTCCCCCGGCACTTAATTTAAGTGCCTTCGGGAAGCGCGCGGGGCCTCTGTAAACCCCGCGCCCCCCGTCGGCAGTGTCGCGCCCCCCCTGGGGGTCGCGCCCCACAGTTTGCGCACCGCTGGTTTAGAGAGTAGTAATGTAGTCCCCAAAAACTCAGTCTGCCAGCTTTTGCAATTACCTGTTTAAAATCGTATTAACTGAACAGTGGTAAGCAGGATTGGGACTGTGCTTTATGATAAACCATTCTGTATTTCCCATGAGTTACCAGTAAGCTACTGTAAATACATTCAGAAATAAGTGAGGATATGAAATGAATATGTGAGGTGTGTGGTATTTCATAATACCTTGCAGCAACTGTAGAAAACTGAAATATTCAAAAGACAGATTTATACAGATTTTTATAGTGTGCAAAAAAACACCAACAAACTTCCATTGCACCAAAGGAGGGAGGATACATCTTGATGTCACACAGAGGTTTTTGATTTAAAGGATCAGTTAAACTTACGGTTGCAAGCAAAACGTGTCAGTGTTATTGGCCACCTTAGAAAAAGCAATCACCCATAAAGTAACATTCTTACTTATTTCTATCTTGTGAAAAATGAATATGCATTGCTTCTTGTCAGGAATACTGGCTTCAAGCATATCAGCTGTGCAATTTGATCTGTTTAACGAATGATGGCACCATAACTATTTTAGAAACAAAGAAACAGGGCTAAGCTACCAATGTTTAAAACAAATTAATGCAGGGATGTGAAAAACCCCGGACACCTAAAATGTAACACCTGTTGTCTATGCTATGGTGCAGTGCTACTGACTGGTTGGTGCTGTGCTAACTGACATGTCGGTGACTGCTGCGATTGACAACAGCACGCCCCATCCTGACAGTGCAAAGCTAATTGGATTCACTCTTACTGGTCGTAGTGGTGACTGACAGGTCAGTCTGCACTGCGCTGCTGTAATGATCATGCTCACCACAAACTGGGACCGGACCGCAGAGCTGAGGTGGGGATGGGTATACAACGACCTTAGACCATGAAGCCGGGTCCGGATTGCGTAGTCCGTAGTCGTGTGTAGCCAGGTCAGGGTTGGAGAAGGCAGGTTAATCCATTGGCAAGCCGGGGTAAAGGCAGGCGGCACAGGAGCGAAGGTCGAGGTCACAGGCAGGATTCGGCAACAGGAATAACTTCAGCGAAGACGCATCAGCGTAGGTGCTGTAGCGCGATATGGCTACTGGAAGGGGGAACAGGAACAGGACGTAGAGAAGGCCACGGGAAAACAAGACTTCAGACACGCCACAGAAACACTGAGGACTTCAGTGTTCGCGCTTCAGCGCGGCGAAGGCGAATACTGCCAGGAACAGGAATAGTAGCATCGGGGCTACAGTACAGGAAAGGCCTTGGATGTAGGAGGCTTCAGGAAAAAGCAACAATAGCACAAAAAGGCCAAGTCAGGCAAAACAGAGGTGCTGTGCTGTGGCAAGCACAGTTACTTTGAAAGAAAGTCTATGTTCAGCCACTTCCTGGGGGAAGGGCAGGCACTAAGTAGCATGGGCAGCCAATAGGGGCAGGGCTGCCTAGAAGGCAGTCTCAAACAAACTGCCGTGTAATTGCAAGAGCAGGTGGTTCTGACTGCTCAGTGCAGGGAGGGATTTGCCTGGAACTCTCCAGCCAAACCCAGGACCAGATTCCTTACAGCTGCTTACTCTGGCATGTGGAGGGGGAGAGATGAGGCACAAGTCATGGTAGGGTGGGAGCGAGACAGAGCGCTCCAGGACAATGGCCCACCCCTGCTCTCTTAATTCTGACCATGTATGTGGCAGAAAGGCGAGGAGTTTTGAGTGTTTTACTATATGTGTTAGTGAGTGTGTGGGTCACAGATATGCACTGACACGCACACTGGCACAGAGCGGGTCCAAAATATTTTTATAGGCCCGCAGTACAAAATGTGTTTTTAGCGGACAACGTTGATGACTTACAACAAAACAATTATAGTTTGACAACTCCAGGCCAATGTCTTTGATAAGATTATTTTCCAAACTTTGTAAAACCTTTTTTCAAAATTTGCATATCACTAAATATCAGGGTCCACACATATTCTCATTTACCTAATAAAAGGTCCAGCCAAGACCCTAAACAATGTACTGTACCTCTCTGCATCTCTCCTAAATAAAAGATATTGCTGCAATGGTGCACACCATATATATATTTTTTTAATTAAAAAAATGTTATTCAACTTTATCTAATCTATTCAACATGCTTCTGTCCTTAGTTCACTCTAGTCCTAGGTTGAACTGCCTACTTACACTGCAGATAAGTGTGCTAATTTGCATGCCCAGTCCAGAATCACAATATCTGCACTTAAACACTATATGATATATATCATCTGGAGCAGGCTTGTGAGAGATACTGCACACTTTCAACTGTGTTTTCTGGTTTCATGAATCCAGTTTAGCAAAACTATCAATCAGAAGCCCTGTCCATCTCCAAAGTGGAAATTAAGCTGTGCAACAATAAATGTTACAACTTCAAACTGGAGCTCGCTGCAGGTAATATTGTGGAAAACTATTCCGAACCATTTTGATTAGAGGTGTAAAGATAATCACTGGGCTATAAACATGCCATTTGGCAATGAGTGACCACCATAAAAAACTTCCCAAGAGATAGCATGCCAAAGAAACCTGCAAAGAGCATTGGAGCAAAACTACATGAAAACCCAAGAGAAGATCGAGCCATGTAGTATGGGATGTCATCTAGGAATTATCCGTTCAATCACTGTACCTTTCCTCTTAAGGAGATAAACTATAATGTACAGTATCGTGTCCACAGAAATCATCAGGGAAATTATATGTTTTTCTTATACAGCAGAGTAATATAAAGTACAGAAAAAAAAATCATATGGCCTCATTAGGTCAAAACTGGCCACTGGTTCTTGACTGTCCAACTGGTTCAAAGCTAATTTGACACGCAATAAGGTTATTCCTCTCACTACTAGGGCATTCCTTTTACTGACAAAATAAGAAGAGGCTGTTAAGTAAATACAGTAGGGCCCCGCATCTCGGTGTCTTGCTTTTTGGCGATCCGCCGATACGGCGGTACCAAGAAGGGGGCCGCCATGTACGCGCATGCGCAGAACGGGGACATCTGAGGTCGCGCATTTGCAGAACGGGGGCTGCCGAGGTTGCGCGTGCGCAGAACAGGGTTTGCTCAAACACAGCATTGGGAACTGATGGTCTGCGCATGCGCTGATGCTAAAAATCACCAGTTCCACTTTCCGGCCATTTTTGCTTTGCTGCGGGGCCATAGAATGGAAACCACAGCATGAGCGGGGCCCGCCTGTACTCACAATCCAGTTCTTTGATCTGCAGCACCGGTTTTCTTATAGACTTAATTTGAATGTGACACCTGTAAATAATAATTTGGCTTTAAAAATGCAGTCTCGTCTCACCTAAAAATGTAAACGTATGGTAATAAAAAGTTGCAATTACGAGCGCTTAAACGGAATGGGAAAAAAAAGAAAAAGTTAAAATGTACTGACTTACTCTATAAACCAGGAGTGGCCAACTCCAGTCCTCAAGGGCCTCCAACAGGTCAGGTTTTCAGGATATCCCTGCTTCAGCACAGGTGGCTCAATCAGTGGCTTAGTCACTGAATGATGTTTTAGTAGCAATGAATGGGCTGTTAAATGTCCTCTGCCATGTATTACAGTCAGAATCTTAACCCACATGGGGCCCCAAAATTTCAAAAAAATTAAAAACACAATAAAATCTAGGCCTAACCTATGGGGTCTTCATCTTCGCATTTAGAAGATCCAAAGGTCCACCTGTCTGGAGGTCCTCTTTAATCATAGATATCTGCTTTTCACGAATACCCATCCTCAATGTTGTTTGAAAAGACTTATCTTAATTTCTTATTTTCTTTTATAACGGTGACACTAGCAATAATAGTGTCAGCTCAATGAAAGCCAAAAATAGCCAAACCCCTCAATGGGGTCAACCGCTGAGGTCACACTAAAGTACACAAAAATAATAATGCATGGGGATTTTATCTATGCATTTTTATGGTTTTTCGTCGGGTTTTAATTAATTATTGGTTTAATAAAACTTTATTATTTTTGTGTACTTTAGTGTGACTTTAGCGGTTGACCCCATTGAGGGGTTTGGCTATTTTTGGCTTTCATTGAGCTGACACTATTATTGCTAGTGTCACCTATTTAGAGTGCAATTACTGGGGGCTTTTTGTGATCCTCTGTGATCATTGATCTGTGTGTTCTATGCTATTTTTTCCCCCATGCACCAGGTAGCTCTTTTTGTTGTCGTTTGTTTGGCGAGCGACGTGTTCATGTGTGCTCTATTTCTTTTATAACGTCAGGACTTAAGCAAGGAGCACCTGCTGCTGCAAATAATCTGTCTTATTGCTGTACCTTGTGTTGGAACTCTGCATTAATGTCATAACGTGGGAGAATGTCCACACATCCCAGCCAGCCGGTCGCGCTGCATTATTTGTACTAAATGCACAATTTTATCTGACACCATGTGAGTGTATCTTATCTTTTATTATCTATTGTGGCGAGGAAAGGGTTAACCAGGCTTATAATAAAAGTCAAGCCCACTTGGTTACCCTTGACCCGTGTTTTGGGGTCCTAGAGTGTCAGCTCTTTTGCCCAGGCACTGTGTATGCATTACTGTGACTGTGTGCAAAATATGAGACAATTGCCGTTTTTTGTGTTTTACCGTTTCCAGAGGTGCTGGGACCAGGAGATGTTCAGGAGGTAAGTTTCAGGGTGGGTTTGACGGAGAAACTAGTTGTAGAATATTGCTATGTATCGGGGTGCCAGAGTTACAGGATTCCCCAAGGGTGTACCCTGGAATCAGGTAAGATTCTGGGATACACTAGAGCACATTGCTCCGGTCAAACTCCCATCCTGAAAACATTCCTGCGACTCACCACTGGGATGCCCTGCTTCAGCACAGAGCAGGAAAAGTTAAAAATGGGACACAAGGGGTTAATCTATATCCCCACACTCCAGCCAGGTATAAGACTGAGGGTTGTTTTATTAAAATAAGAGGTTTAGAGTTGTAGGGGTTAAATTTTGAGTTAAAGCATAGAGTGTCAGCTCTGCAGCCAACTGCTGGCTGCAGTCCTGTGAATGTGTATAAGATGGAGGTTTGTTTTATTTAAATAGGGTTCAAGGGGGAAATCATATAGTGTGTTAAATGTATGAATTATGGTAACAATGTTTTTGAATAAGGGAAAAGAGAATGGGTTTTAACCATCCCCCAAGATTTATAAGTAGGTTTTTGTAATGTCATAGGAAGTCAGTTAGATAAACAACCCATTTGCATAGAAAGCAGGGGGAGCTTCAGAGACATTTGTCCAAGAGGTGTTAAACCTTTTGTTGACACTTAGGGTGTGTAAGCCTGGGCTTTGAAATGCTTAGCAGGATTCAAAGGTGTTAACCTCTTGTTAACAGGAAAGACCAAATAATTTGTTAGCCCTTCCGTGCTAATTGAAGCCCCAATATCCTTACATCAAAAGGGTCCTTTTGGCCTAGCTAGACTGAGCGGCATAAAGGAAGAAAACAGGATGGCATATGCTAAGTGGTAAGTGACAAGTGGGGGGAAGATGACAGTTTTGTGGCACATGCTCAGTCACTGTTCTGAAGCTTCTGTAAGGCTACCTGTGTTACTGGCAGAGCATGCCCATTGGCCAGGGATAAAATTCACACGCAGTGATTTGCTGCAGACTGACAGGATGGACTTTTGGGAGATTTTAAAAAGTCATGCAGTCAGTCAGAGAGTTAGATTAATCAGTTCCATCAGATCCATCTAAGTTTTTCATGAGTTCCATCAGTTCCATCTTGTGTGATTCACCTGAGATTCAGTCCCATTTGAGAAGTTCCAGCTCTGAGTAAATCGCCTAAATTTCTCAGAGGCTAAGTGACCGGAATTCAATAGCAAGAGGCCACAGGAAGGAAAAGTGGCCGGGAATTATTTTGCTGTGTGTTTGCAACTAGAAAAGATTAGTTTTGTTATACCAGTTTCCAAAGTAGTGTGTCTTTTTCCTGTAATTTGTGTAACATAGTTGTGTACGTTCGTTATGTGAATAAACGCAATTTATTTTTATTTCTCTGCTTTTCTCAATCAATGATCCCGGTAATTAAAAGTTTTAATAAGCTTGGTCTACTGTGACATCTATAGATAAAAAGTTTTTTTTATCAATCCACACTATTTGGTTCTTCATCTTATTTCACAAAGGTTGCCATACCTGTGGACCCAAGAAATACAGACGGACATCTTAAAGACACATCATTTGCCACTGATTATGGATATGCACAAAAGATTTGGGAATTTGTGAGTACACACTCTGTTGGAATTTGACAACCAAGAAAATACACTTTATTCACAGACATATTGCACTATATTTTGTATGCTTTTTCTGATTTCATATATCTGCGCTCCCCAAACATCTGAACTATTGCACATTTGGGATTGAGAAAAATAATCCAGAAAGGGTTTGAGCTGCGAATTATGATTATATTATTGACTGCAGGTCACCTGTTTTTATGCAAATTATTTGCACTATTTGATTCTATTCACTGAAAAATCACAAATATCACGGGATATTATTCTTATTATAAGAATTTATTTGGTCAAAACGACTATAGGATAACATTTTCTTTTCAATTAATGTCATAAGGTACCAACACGTGGTCAACATACTTAAGTGTAATGTTAAAAAATAGGACAGCAGCCACATTGGCTTATCTCACTGGTTGCTGTTCTAAATGTTGGCATCCTACATACTGTACTGTATAACAATGTCACATCATACTTAGAGCTGGAAGCACATGCAAAAGTGGGATGCCCATGTAGTGTAGAAGTCAGAAATAATTGCATAGTTTTTTTTATTCTAGAATAGATCGTACAGCTCAACCCTGTTATAGCGCAATCCACCAATTAAAAAAAAAAAAAAATAACATTCAATGCTTTATTGCTAATGGACACATACTTTACACACAAACCTACACCGTGCGGGAATTGAACATGAATATGAATACATTTTATATAATCTACGCGCAGGAATCGAACCCAGGACCTTTCCTATGCTATTACCAATTCTCTACCTGCTACACCACAGGATTGGTGTGACAAAACTGACTCTATAAATATACTTAACATCTACAGCACAGTGCTGCACTGGTACTGTATGTTGTTTGTTTTTAGAGTCTGTGACATCACACAAACTCTGTGGCTTGCAGGTAGAGAATTGGTACTAACATATGAAATGTCCTGGGTTCGATTCCTGTATGATATGGTATAATTTATAAATGATTATTTTATATAATAAAATAATCATTTATAAATTATACATTAAAATTAAAATATAAAAAATTTAAAATTTAGAAATGATACCATATTAATAGAGTCTGTGTCATCACACCAATCCTGTGGCATAGGAGGTAGGGAATTGGTACTAGTGTCTGTGTGCTTCCGTCCGTCTGTCCCCTCCTCGAAATTCTACGTAAGTGCACTTAGGTGGATGTAGCGTGATGAATAAGTGAGAGCTGCAGAGAGGAGTGAGCTGCAGATGCCGGTAAGTCCTCGCGCGGCAAAATGTTATAACACGGTCTCATTCTGTGAACCCTGAGGACCGTGTAATAATGGTGTTCAGCTGCACCTTGAAAATGTAATTAATTTGAGTTCCTCCTCTACTAAAGCATTCAGGATAAAGGTTTTTGATCTTGCCACACTCCTTTTAGATAAATGTAGTGGGTGTCTCTTTCTTTGTAAGGTGCAGGCAGTTGAAGAGTGGCTGGGATCCCACTTCTGCCACGTAGTTAAACTTGGAGCGGGATTTCTTCTTGCCGCACTATTCTAATAAAGTCTTACACCAGACATTATAGCATAATAAACTGTTTTATTTGCAGGTTGCAAGCGCCCAACATTTCGGGGAATCTCACTTCCTCGGGTGAAATATTTATATCTCTACTAAAGCATTAGCAACATATCTTGGAGTTTCAACTCAGTGACATGTTCGCTACCATTCTTTCATTATTTAAGATGTTTGAGTGTTTTTTTGGTGTGCAAATGTTGTTATGAAAATTTAAGAAAGAAAAGCACAAAATCTGATATTAACTATAGAATATATACTTCTTTAGTTAGCAGTACAGCTCAGTGAGGGATGAATACGAATTAATTAAAAACTGTCTAAAAATGACCTTTACACAGGACTGAGAATAGGGTTTGAATTGTCTAGTGCGTGTACAGTAGCTAAATCATTGACTGTACCGAATACGGCAACATAAACACAAGCATAAAAGGCTGCCTAAATCCAGTCAACTGTACAAAGGACTTGACAGCTGTACATACAGTAAACAAGTCTTCTTACTATTATAGCATACTATACAGATTTTGCAGACATTATTGCACCTGCTTATGTGTGCCAGCGCATGCAATGGTAGCCCAGCTCCTTTTCCGCACATGGCTAATCCTTTTAAGTGGTCTCTACTCACGCGAAAGCATTGTGCGTGTCCTGCTGCAACGTGCCACCGGGGACATTGATGTCTGCTAAATCTGTACATTGGACGAGTGTGCATTTTTGGGAGGACGTTGTTGAAATATAATATTCTTAGGGAGGAAGTGAGGTTCTATGGTTGAGTTTAGGGATGTACTGTACTAGATGTTATTGCACCCATTATCACATGAAAACCAGTTACGGTTTGCGTAAGTCTGAACATTTTGTTGTGCGATTTGTTATTGTTTTCATCTGCTTTGCAATGCAAACAGGTGGAGCAGTAAGGCACCAAGTCGCATGACATATCGCATTACATGCAATAACGGGTGAAATAAGTCGGCTACATCTGTAAGTGTGGGGTTTGGAGTAATTAATAAAATCAGTGTGTGATTGGGACTAGAGATGGGCGAATCCGCTCAAATCCGTTTCCCAGATTTTCTTGCATTTCCCCCCCCCAAATCCATTTTGTGGTGTAAAATACGCATACCGATTTGGTCGTTTTTAATACGCACGGATTCATCAAAAACACTGGATACAACCCGTGGACGAATTTGTAGAATCCAGTCCGCGGACTCAGCCATCCGTTGGCGGATTCTTAAGAGTTCTTTTGTATCCGCCAACTGATTGCAGATTCCGCGGACTGGATTCTACAAATACATCCACTGAGTGTATTGGTAATACTAATAAAAAATCCGCAATACACGAATCAACCTTTTTGAGATTGATCCGCTGAAATCCGTGGCCCAAAGGGACCGGACGATACGCTGTGCATCCAAATTCGCCCCCAAAATTTGCCTATCTCCAAGACACACAGTGCTCTCTTTGTGGGTGTTGAAATATGGTAACCTTACATATTGTACAGTACTTCAACAAGGAGGGACTGTGTATACAGTGTATGCAGGTATTGCCCATCTGCTGTTCTCTCAGCTGCGGATTGCTGCAGGGAACAAAAGCACTTTCACAAACATGGAGCTGCAGTGGCTGCGTGTGTCATCACCTTAGCCTAAGCCACAGAAGTATTTTTTCCCAGAGGTACCGGGGAAGGTAAGTCGGCTACATCTATGTGCCATATCAAGCAATGGAGTACAGTTGCTACATCATGTAAAAGCTAAAGGGATTTCTGTCTATTTATCTGTAGCCCCATCTTGGTTGGCTGTGTGGGCTCACCAGGTTCTGCCCCTCCTACTTTGCCTTGTCACCAGTGATGTAATCATGGGAAACATGTGGGTATATATAGCCACACACGTATCAAGGAGTTCAGTTCTTACAGAGGTTCTTATGTAAGTCCTGCATATACTGTAGGTGTATGTATTACTACTCTGCAGCTAGCTATGTCATGTCACCCTTTATAATTTTGGAGTTTAGTAACTTGCCCTGTTCTTACGTTAGTGCCTGTATAGAGGATCAGGAAGTTCAAGTACATGGAAAAGGTGTACAGCTTTGATAACTTAGGGTTGCCCATTGTGGCGGGAGAGGGTTAACGAGGCCAATAATAAAGGTATGCCCGGCTGGTTAACCCTGAGCCCTAACAAGAAAGAAAAAAGTGAGAAGCGCAGACAGTGGGGGTTGTGATTAAACTAAAATTCTTTATTAAATAAACTAGTCCCAGGAAAAAAAACCCCCTCTAGGACAACAATGTGAAATCAATACATAAATGGTAATTTGAAAGTAGTGCTGATGGAATGGATATGCGGTACCAGTTAATCAGTCTCCAGGGGATTGAAAACGGGAGTTACCCGATAGACAGTCTTGGTCCTTTAGATAGTGCACTGCCCGGGCAGGTATTGGTGAAGAGGGGTACCCTCCAGGTTGTTACTGCCAAGACCAATGAGCCACTAATTGGGCATTCAAACGATTGTAATCAACTGGGCTATAAAGTATGAAGGTGCATGGTGTGACGTTATCCCTGACGAAGCCCTTTGGTGAAACGCGTAGGAGGAGGAGCAAATAGAGTGTTTGCTGGCTAAACAGTGCGTCTGAAGGAAGCGGCTAATACCACTTGCCGCGCTGTCTGTGTGGTCACTGTACCATCAGGAGGTGGAGCGCTGAAAGACGGAGCCCAGAGACTACCGGGAAGGGTCTGTGCGTCACAGCCGGAAGTGACATCAGACCCGGACACCCGGAGGGCTGCGTGGTATCGCGAGTTACAGCACATCCATGCTGTGTGCATCGGAGCGGTTTCCGTGATCTGAGGGACAGCAGGACCGCCAAGGATCTGCAGTATTCAAAGGGTGAGCTTTTCCAATACTGTCTCAACCCTGGGGTACCCCTCTTCAGCAATACCTGCCCGGGCAGTGCACTATCTAAAGGACCAAGACTGTCTATCGGGTAACTCCCGTTTTCAATCCCCTGGAGACTGATTAACTGGTACCGCATATCCATTCCATCAGCACTACTTTCAAATGACCATTTATGTATTGATTTCACATTGTTGTCCTAGAGGGTTTTTTTTTCCTGGGACTAGTTTATTTAATAAAGAATTTTAGTTTAATCACAACCCCCACTGTCTGCGCTTCTCACTTTTTTCTTTCTTGTTGTTACGCCCACACTAGGGACTGGGGGTTCCCTATTATCAGAAGCTGCACCCACCATCGGGTTGTGATTACTTTAATTCCATTTATATTTTAATGTAACATCAGCAAACACTCATTTGCACCGGACTGGTTCATGTCACATGCCTTTTTTGTTTTTGTGATTTTTTCTTTTTTCTTTTGCTCCAGTGCCCATATTCAAATAACAACCCATTCGGCGCTTTTATACTTTTTTTGTTTTTTTCTTGTAACCCTGAGCCCTGTTGGGAGTGAAGGGGTTAAAATGTATTGTCCCCCATAACACCATGTTTTCCCCTACACTACCGTTATTGTCCCTGTTTTGCAGCCTGTTGGGGCTGAAAGGGGTTAAAATGTATTATCCCCATAATATCATGTTCTCCCCTACACTACCTTTATTGTCCCTGTTTTGCAGCTTAGCAGCTAGCTGCAGTTAAATGAATGAATGAGAAATGTGCTAACTGTATTTGCGACTCACCACTAGGACGTCCTGCTTCAGCACAAAGCAGGAAAATGTAAAAATGAGGCACAGAGTTTCCTGGTATAGAGGAAGTTTGATTTATTAACATGGGGACACAAGCGGTTAATGAATCCCCACTACAGTATCTGAATCCAGGATAGGTGTTCAGGGGGGAAATCATATCATGTGTTAAAGGTATGAATTAGGGTAGCTCCCGCTCCGGATAAAGCGGAGAGTTTATTGGGGGGTAAGGGAAATGTTTAATTCATGTTACAATAAAACTGTAGGAGAAAAAGGAGGTGTAGTAGCTGATTAATTCCAAAATAAACAAATAATTGTGTTAAATTACTTAATACATGTAACTCAGCTACAGGCGCTCATCCACAAGCAAAATAAATGTAAGTATGTCCCTTGGTTGACCCTAAAGTAGTTGAAATACAACCTTAGAGTCCAATCGTGAACAATTACAGTCCAGAGACAGTCCAGAGACAGTCCAGAGACAGTCCAGAGACAAAAGAGTTCCAGGAGGGTTCTGCTTTCTCAGGTGGAAGTGCTAACCCAGCACTTCAATTGAAACTACAGAGGATGAGAAGAACAGAAAGCGCACACTTCCTGGTGCAAATAACGTTTTTTTACTCAATAAAAGAGACAAACAAATATCAACAATACACTCACAAACATCCGGTAAAATTAGGCAGTGTGTGGTAATACACAGATCCGTGCTGGAGATGTGTAGAGCGGTCTTCACTTGGGGATACTGTGCCAGTTGCTACAGCGCGTCCGCTGCCGGCTTCCACCCTTCCAGTAGCAGGAGTCTCCTTCCGTATCACGTGACGCCTCCCTGGTGCGTCACCACGTGACCTCCTCCTCCGTAAGGCATCGCAGCAAATCGGCAATTCAGGGATGATCTCACCACAGCCTGGACTAACAATCAGCCCGCTCCCTGCCTTCTCCCTCATGCCGTTCAGGTCTGCAGTACCCTTCAGTCACGAACTCTCTTGCACCATACAAGTCACCCTACGCGTTTCGAGGCGTTGCCTCTTCATCAGGGGTGTGGCTTGCTATGGTGACGTGCTTCCTTATATACTCAGTATGTGCAAGGTTCATCTTAAGGCTTGCTGCCTCCCCCTACTGGTGAACATCCCTAAACACTACTTGCTGTCCATAACAAATCTAAAAAACATTACCATAACAAAACAATACAATAATATTAAGGTTAATACATATGAATTCGCTGTGGATCAGAACACTAACAGGCAGAACACTATACACAGTTCTATACCTTATCAATAATAATGAACCATGACCATAAGAATATTAAAAGTATTAGAAATATTAAAAATATATATATTGGAATTAAAATTAAAAGAACTCTGTGTACTTTAACTTATAATCCAATATATAAGACATATTATTCACACAGCAAAAATATTAAAATAGAAAACTTCAAATATATACTTACAGATACAGCACAGCAGGTAGTAGCGGCGGTATTCATAGGGAATACCCGTTACAGACATAATTAAAAATGTGCAAAGAAAATAAACTTAAAGACATATTAGCACATATATACTGCATAACACAGATTGTGAACCTAAATCATAGGAACCAGGGAAATGCAACCTTCATCATATATAAAGTATTAGCAACAAAATACATCAAAGAACAATTTGAGCTTAGATACATTAGCATAATATTTGCATAATAAAGCTTAAGTTCAAGGGTTATAATGATCGAAATATAAAGTCTAATAAATTGACAATTATCATATTAAACCTAAATTACCAACTAGTGAAACAATAATATATATTTAATAGAATGATTTTACAAAAAATGTGTTAGCTGCCAGTCAATGTTCAAGCCCATAGGGAAGCGCGTTTGGAGAGTGAAGATCCAATACGCCTCCCTACGGTCCAGAAGGTTGACGTGATCACCTCCTCTAGATTTAGAAATAACGGATTCAATCCCCAGGAAGGAAAAATTGCTGGTTCCTCCCTGACCACATTCAGTAAAATGTTTAGAAACTGGATGTTTGGTATCTTTCAATTTTATGAGCCTTAAATGCTCTAACATCCTGACCTTAAGGGCTCTAGTCGTCCTCCCCACGTACCTCTTGCCACAACCACATGTTATTAGATAAACCACAAATTTACTTTTACAATTTATAAAACTGTTAATCTTAAATTCCTTATTTGATAATCTACTCACACCATGTGGCGGTGGCAAGGCGAACTGTAGAAAGCTTTTTGCGGGCTTCATGTGTTTACATACACTACAAAAGCCACATTTGAAGGAACCCCTGGTGATAAAAGGTTTTTTAGAGCCAGAAGTTTTGAGTTCACTTGGTGAAACATGAGATCCAATTGTTCTCGCTCTACGATATACAAAAATAGGACCAGAATCCACATATTTTTTAAGTACAGGGTCCATGGATAAGACATTCCAATGTTTTGAAATTATAGAGTTGACTTTTCCACTTTGTTTATTAAATTGTGAAATAAAAAGAGGACATTTATTTTTTGATTGTATCAATACATGTGTGTCCTGTTTAATACCAATTGACTTAATGTTGTTGGCAAGGCGAGAATCTCCAATTGAATATGAAGGCAACAATGATGCTCTCTCTGTATGTAATGCATTTTCAAAAGCAATTGCTATATGTGATTTAGGGTATCTCCTTTCCAAAAATCTCTTTGTAAGTTCCTCAGACTGAGAAAGGAAACCACTGGTGGTGGAACAATTCCTTCTCAGCCTGAGGAACTGTCCCCTAGGTATGGCCTTTTTGACGTGAAATGGGTGGCAGCTGTCCGCCCTAAGAAAGGTATTCCTGTCATTTTGCTTCCTATAAACATCCGTTTGGATATTTTTGTCTATATCTACAAATAATTGTAGATCCAGAAATTCAATGTGGTGAAAATGAAAGTTTAATGTAAATTTTAAATTATAAACATTGTTATTAAGAAAAGATAGAAAAGCGTGAAGTGTAGTTACATCCCCCCTCCAAATAATAATGAAGTCGTCCACAAATCTTTTATAAAAAACAATATTGTGGCGAAACAAATTGTTGCTTGAATAAATAAAAAGTGCTTCCCACCATCCCATAAATAAGTTAGCAAAAGAAGGAGCTAAACTTGTACCCATAGCGGTGCCTATAAGTTGCAAATAAAACTTACCATTAAATGTGAAAAAGTTGTGCGTGAGTAAAAAGTGTATAGCGTCCAAAATAAAAGCCGATTGAAAAATTGATATTTCTGGTATCTCAATAAAATGACGGACAGCTGTCAACCCATGGTCATGTTGTATAACAGAATACAGAGAGGTAACATCAAGTGTTACCCACAGGTAATCATTACCCCATTTAACATTTTTAATCTGATCAACAAGATCACCAGAATCCCGTATAAATGAGGGCAACTTCCTAACAAATGGCTGAAGAAAACCATTGACATATCTTGACAGACCATCTCCCAAAGATTCAATGCTAGACACAATAGGGCGACCTGGAGGGTCGACCAATGTCTTGTGGAACTTTGGGAGATGGTGGAAGATAGGAACAATGGGATGAGATGGTATAATGTATTTAACCTCGTCCTTTGAGAGAACTTCCATAATAACACCTGAGTCAACCAGTTCTACAAGGAACTCCGGCGGGTAGTACACGGTAGGACCGGCCATCATCCAGTTGGCGCAAAACCTCCCTGATGTAACCGTCTCTACCCTGCACCACCACAGCACCCCCCTTGTCCGCACTCTTAATAACCAATGCAGAATTATTTTTCAAAGATTTTAAAGCTAAACGTTCATTTTGATTCAAATTGTCATGATAGGATAGGGAGAATCCCTGAGCTAGAAGACGAAGGTCCCTAATAACCAGATTTTCAAACATAGTTAGAAATTGAAAAAGAAGTTATATCAGTGGCGCTCAACACTGTAATGATCAAAGCAATTCTAATAGATATTATAAAATATATATTATAAAATATACAACCAGAGCCACGGAAATCGCCCGTCCGATTGGATGCTCCACGTGGTAAGGGTAAACATGTAAATATACAAAGAAATCAAATCATAGCATAATACTGTAAAACATACACATACATAAACAAACAACACTTAACAAACGCTGAGAACAACAGGTAACTACTCACAATGGCATTTAATATGGCATATCATTAATATCATAAAATAACTTATTACACATAAAATAGTACATAAAAACATATATTAGGTTCAGGCAAGATTCTCCAACTCGGGTGGGGGTACCTGCTTACCGAAAACAGGATGTAATCAGGCAATGGATAATTCAAAGAGTATCCCCTCTTATGGATAGCTGCTGCTGCTGCTGCTGCTGCTGCTGTTGTTAACACCTGGGCTCAGACGAGGAGTCTATTATGGGCAGGGACAGGTTTTTCCAGCTAGCTGCGTCTGCCTCAGTCCTCTCCCAGCACTGAAGAAGCTCCAGGACCACACACAGAGATACTTCCTGGTCTGCCCGCACCACGTGCACCAAACACAGCAATGCTGAAATGTTGGATATTCCTACGCCAGCATGTGCTTTCCCACAGCTCACAGCTCACAGCTCACAGCTCCCAGCTTCGGAAGGGTACAACACTCACACCCGAGTAGTGGGGCCTCACAGAACCACCCTACGCGTTTCGAAAGTCTTGCTTTCTTCCTCAGGGGTTAAAAGTAATGAAAAGTAGTCCCTGTAAGTCCCGAAATATATAGTCCCGGTTTAAAGAGACAGTGCATCCTATATTTCGGGACTTACAGGGACTACTTTTCTGCCAGAATTCCATTCAGAAAAGGTAGGAATACTGAAATCATCTACAGTCTGTTCAGACAAAAGATCATTCATATCTTGCAAAGTACAAAAGTCATTGAAAGTATGTAAAGCAGTAGAAACCGGAGGAACAGAGTCGGATGAGGGGACATCACTCTCGGTAGCGTGTGATGGCCCCCCATCCAAATCCTCATCTCCGGTCGACCTAGAAACATTTGGAATAAAATTGTCAAAAAACTTTTTCAAGGATAATTTCCGAACAAACTTATACACATCGATTGTGGACCTGTAGCCCCCTCCTCCTCCCCCCCCCTCCCTCTTCTGAATCTCTTGTGTCCTTTTGAAATAAAGGGAAAGATGGTTGTTGTTGTTGTTGTTGTTTTAGTCTCTGTTGATTAACATTTTGATAAGAAAAAGCATCCTGGGACTGGTCCTGACCAGAATCAGACCTTGGTGGTTGACCCCAAAAGGTACGTCCACCCCTCCCTCGCCCTCTAGATGGAGCTCCACGACCACGATGATCATCATTCTCAAATGTATTGACAAAAGATACAGAATGAGAGGTAGAGGCAGTTTCTGCATCTGAAACATCAGATTCGCCACTCTGATAATCCACATTTTTAGATTTTAAAATGGACTTATTTGGAGTAGATTTAAACTGAATAAATGATTTATCTTTGTTATTTGATCTTTCTTGAATAGAATTTATCCTCTGCCAGTGGTAAACCTTGATCTTTTCATAATCATATCTGTCCCGATCATATTTACTTTGTTTTTTAGACATGATACCACATTCCACATTTTTCACAGTTTTGGAGAGGATAAAGTCAAATTCCTTGAAGCCCTTTAAACCTTTAAAGCTGTATAGATTTTTTTGCATCTCTGTGATTTGAATATCAAGCTGATCTTTCTCCTTCATTTTCTGTGTCACTATTAACTCCATTAAGCGAAAAGAACAATCATTGAGGGCTGCCAACCATCTACTTTCAAAATCCACATCTGGAAAACCAAAAGAGGGGGCTTTCTTCACCCTTAGTCCCCTTGGGATCCTTTTACATTTAGCATAGTTCTCCAAGCTTATAATGTCCCACCATAAGCGGTTTTTATGAATCAATAAACTCTCCAATTTTTTTAAGTGAATTTTAAGATCAGAGATGTCAGTGGTATCCAAATCCACAATGTTATCAAACACACGTAAAGCTTGTTTTGTTCTCTGTGTATCATCACAATTGTTGAAGAAATAAGTATCTGAAATATCTTCTAGTTCATCCATATTATCCCCTGGTTCCTCCATAGCAATATAATGGAAAACAAAGGGGGTACTGAAGCCACAAAAAAAGTAACTATAAAAAAAGAAAAAATATAAAATAAGGGACCTTCCTAATAAATTCAAAAATTAAGCTCCGAAAACCTATGCATGTGCAGCTCCAACCTGTATATATTGCAATGTGGAATATAGCTGAAGCGCTCAATGCAGATATAATATCAAAAATAATAAGCCAAACCACTGAACCAGGGTACTAACAATTGATATAGTACCTATTGTGTGATATTATGGGTACTATCCTCCTGAAGACAGGTGGTGTGTGGTGTGACCCACTCACCATCAGTCTCATTGGCAGGTTCCCCTGAAAAATATGCAAATACTCACATCCTCGAGAGTGATGTCCCCTCATCCGACTCTGTTCCTCCGGTCGACCTAGAAACATTTGGAATAAAATTGTCAAAAAACTTTTTCAAGGATAATTTCCGAACAAACTTATACACATCAATAGTGGTGAAGGTGAAAATTTTAGGCCTTTATCCAGTAGTGACAACTCTATGGGAGAGAGAGCAGTTCCTGAAATATTTATAAAATTTGATACATCATTCAAAACTTCTTCCTTAAAAAAAAAAAAAAAAAAAAAACCTCCTCCCCCCCCCTCTTCCCTCTTCTGATTTTCTTGTGTCCTTTTGAAATAAAGGGAAAGATTTTTGTTGTTGTTGCTGTCTCTGTTGGTTAACATTTTGATAAGAAAAAACATCATGGGACTGGTCCTGACCAGAATCAGACCTAGGTGGTTGACCCCAAAAGGTGCATCCACCCCTCCCTCGCCCCCTAGATGGAGCTCCACGACCACGATGATCATCATTCTCAAATGTATTGACAAAAGATACAGAATAAGAGGTAGAGGCAGTTTCTGCATCTGAAACATCAGATTCGCCACTCTGATAATCCACATTCTTTGATTTTAAAATAGACTTATTGGGAGTAGATTTGAACTGAATGAATGATTTATCTTTGTTATTTGATCTCTCTTTAATAGAATTTATCCTCTGCCAATGGTAAACCTGGTTCTTTTCATAGTCATATCTGTCCCGATCATTTTTACTTTGTTTTTTAAACATGATAACACTTTCCACATTTTTCACCGTTTTGGAGAGAATAAGGTCAAATTCCTTAAAGCCCTTTAAACCTTTAAAACTGTATAGATTTTTTTGCAGTTCTGTGATTTGAATATCAAGCTGATCCTTGTCCTTCATTTTCTGTGTCACTATTAACTCCATTAAACGAAAGGAGCAGTCATTAAGGGCTGCAACCCATCTATTTTCAAAATCCACATCTGGAAAACCAAAAAAGGGGGCTTTCTTCACCCTTAATGCTCTTGGGATCCTTTTACATTTGGCATAATTCTCCAGGCTTATAATGTCCCACCATAAGCGGTTTTTATGAATCAATAAACTTTCCAATTTTTGAAAATGGATTTTGAGATCAGAGATGTCAGTGGTATCCAAATCCACAATGTTATCAAACACACGTAAAGCTTGTTTTTTTCTCTGTGTATCATCACAATTATTGAAGAAGTAAGTATTTGAAGTATCTTCTAATTCATCCATATTATCCCCTGGTTCCTCCATAGCGATATAATGGAAAACAAAGGGGGTACTAAAGCCACAAAAAAGTAACTATAAAATATGCATAAATAGCAAAAATATAAAAAATAGGGACCTTCCTAGAAGTAAACAATTAAGCTCCAAAAACCTATGCATGTGCAGCTCCAACCTGTATATACTGTATTGCAATGTAGAAAATAGCTGAAGCGCTCAAATGCAGGTATATTGATTCAAAATAAGCCAAACTACCACAGGTTGGAGCTGCACATGCATAGGTTTTTGGAGCTTAATTTTTGACTCTGGTGATCTCCTTGATCAGATCAAAAATGTCAAATGGGGTAATCATTACTTGTGGGTAACACTTGATGTTACCTCTCTGTATTCAGTTATACAACATGATCATGGGCTGGCAGCTGTCCGCCAATTTATTGAGATACCAGAAATATCAATTTTTCAATTGACTTTTATTTTGGACGCTATTCACTTTTTACTCACGCACAATTTTTTCACATTTAATGGTAAGTTTTATTTGCAACTCATTGGCACTGCTATGGGCACAAGTTTTGCTCCTTCTTTTGCTAACTTATTCATGGGGTGGTGGGAAGCACTTTTTATTTATTCAAGCACCAACTCATTTCGTCACAATATTGTTTTTTATAAAAGATTTGTGGACGACTTAATTATCATTTGAAGAGGGGATGTCACTACACTTCATGCTTTTGTATCTTATCTCAATGACAATATTTATCATTTAAAATTTACATTAAATTTTCATTTTCACCACATTGAATTTCTGGATCTACAATTATTTGTGGACATAGACAAAAAAAATCCAAACGGACGTTTATAGGAAGCAAAACGCCAGGAATACCTTTCTTAGGGCGGACAGCTGCCATCCATCTCACGTCATAAAGGCCATACCAAGGGGACAGTTCCTTAGGCTGAGAAGGAATTGTTCCACTTTCAGTGGTTTCCTTTCTCAGTCTGAGGAACTTACAAAGAGATTTTTGGAAAGGGGATACTCCAAATCACATATAGCAATTGCTTTTGATAATGCAGTACATACAGAGAGGGCATCATTGTTGCCCGCACATTCAATTGGGGATTCTCGCCTTGTTAACAATAATAAGACAATTGATACCAAACAGGACACACATGGATTGATAAAATCAAAAAATAAATGTCCTCTTTTTATTTCACAATTTAATAAACAAAGTGGAAAAATTAACTCCATAATTTCAAAACATTGGAATATCTTATCCATGGACCCTGTACTTAAATAATATGTGGAATCTGGTCCTACTTTTGTATATCGTAGAGCGAGAACAATTGGATCTCATGTTTCACCAAGTGAACTCAAAACTTCTGGGTCTAAAAAACCTTTTATAACTAGGGGTTCCTTCAAATGTGGCTCTTGTAGTGTATGCAAACACATGAAGCCGGCAAAAAGTTTTCTACAGTTTGCCTTGCCACTGCCACATGGTGTGAATAGATTAATAAATAAGGAATTTAAGATCAACATTTTATAAATTGTAAAAGTCAATTTGTGGTTTATCTCATAACATGTGGTTGTGGCAAGAGGTACGTGGGGAGGATGACTAGAGCCCTTAAGGTCAGGATGTTAGAGCACTTAAGGCTCATAAAATTGAAAGACACCAACCATCCAGTCTCTAAACATTTCACTGAATGTGATCAGGGAGGAACTAGTAATTTTTCCTTCCTGGGGATTGAATCAGTTAGTTCTAAATCTAGAGGAGGTGATCATATCAACCTTCTGGACCGTAGGTAGGCGTATTGGATCTTTACACTCCAAACACGCTTCCCTATGGGCTTGAATATTGACTGGCAGCTAACACATTTCTTGTAAAAATATTCTTGTAAAAATATTTCAATTGTTCCACTATATTGGAATTTAGGTTTAATAAGATCAGCTGACAATTTTTCAGACATTAAATTTTGATCAAAAACAACCCTTGAACTCAAGCTTTATTGTGAAAATGTTATAAATGTATTTTATAAAGTTCTTGTTTAAACTTGTTCTTTGATATATTGTGTTGATAATACTCTATATAATGTGTTTTATACATGATAATGGTTGTATTTCCCTGGTTCCTAGGATTTAGGTCCACAATCTGTGTTATGCAGTATATATGTTTTAATATGTCTTTAAGTCTATCTTTTTGCACATTTTTAACCTTAATTATGTCTATATGTTTTCTATATTCTTATTTTATTTGCATATAGCTTAGTTGTAACACAACAAGTCTTTTAATTTACTTTTCTTATGTTTTCCTTTTGATATATTAGTATTCTTTAATAAGTGTTAGTTTAGCCTTGTATAGTTTTATTTTCGTTGTAATGCGCATGCCCAGTGAGTAGTAATATACCTCTGTCTTGCATGGATGTTTTGTAATGCATTTGTAGTGTGTTCCTATATTTGCCCTTATCCAAAATGGCCACACTGCTTGTGGGACTTACCTTTGCCCTTAGATCGGCACTGAGTCGCTCTGCACATGCGCGATGACGCGCGCAGCGTCATGACGTCATCAGGTTCCGATTTTTGGCGCGAAACGGCCCACAGGTAAGAGGGTATATAATGGATGTTATCACATTGTGTTTTATCCTTGAAAAAGAACGCTGTGACATTCGAAACGCGTTGGATGGGTCTTTTGTCACATTAAAGTGCCCTTTTAATTATTTTTCGTTTTGGGTCCTTCCTGCTCCGTTTGTGCTGGTGCGCTTTTGGTCTCCTTTTTCCCTGTTTTTCTACCACCTGCAATAAGCCAGGGGTTGTTAGCTAATTGCCTACCAGCAGTTAACCACCACACTGCTGGATTAGAGGCACATTTATGAACAGGGATAAGTCCCCTGTTACAATTACCATAACAAAACAATACAATAATATTAAGGTTAATACATATAAATTTGCTGTGGATCAGAACACTAACAGGCAGAACACTATACACAGTTCCATACCTTATCAATAATAATGAACCATGACCATAAGAATATTAAAAGTATTAGAAATATTAAAAATATATATATTGGAATTAAAATTAAAAGATCTCTGTGTACTATAACTTATAATCCAATATATAAGACATATTATTCACAAAGCAAAAATATTAAAATAGAAAACTTCAAATATATACTTACAGATACAATATACACAACCTAAAATGCACAAGCTTTAATATAAATCCTCTCACCCTACATGAATAAAATGAAATGAGTATTACCTCCCCCTAACATAAAAATGAGATTAGGTCTACCTCTTCATTGAGACCTTCCGGTGAAAGTGTACCTAGTTCATGAATCCAGAAGGTTTCCCTTTGACGTAACCTAAGGAATTTATCACCCCCCTTAGGGCCCAACTCAACAATCTCTATACCTATGACACGTAAACTGCTTGGATCCATATTATGCCTATGTTTAAAGTGTCTGGAAAC
>WSYH01005939.1:7266-41139 GCA_036426205.1 Ascaphus truei
AATGTTTATATTATATATATATATAGTATATATATGTGTATATATATAATATATATCTATATATATTATATATATATATATATATATATATATATTAAAATAAAAATGAATAGACGATACCATTCTGTGGCTAACTAAATGCTTTTATTTGTGCAAGAGCTTTCGAGATACACTGATCTTTTTTCCGGCGGTGGTACAATGGATTTAAAGCAAGAAAAGGTTGATAACAAAAAGGGCATATGGAGCTGATTCGTGCTAGAGCTCACCTCTCCTGGTGCGTAGGAGGTGCAGACAATGGTGTTAAAGGCGGTAATCTGAAGGGGACGTGAAGCAGTGAGGGGGCTGGGGGGGGGGGGGGGGGAGGGGGGGAGGGAGTGGTGGGGGGAGGAACGAGAGGGGATGAAAAACGGGGTGAGGAATCGCGTCCCCTTTTACTCCCTACATCCATCCTCATCTGCAATCACCTGCTCTATTGCATTTCTCGTTTTGCTTTGCCCTCATTCACTTCTGTTTGGCGTTCCTCTTTCATCATCTGCCTTTCATCTTCTCCCCCCTCCCGTTCTTTGTGTTTTTTTTTGTCGCACTGAGCCCCTGCAGCCGCAATGAGAGCGGCTTTAGCAGGGGCTCACGCACGCGTCAGCACGCTTGGGGAAGCGTGTGTCTGACGGCGTTTTGAAACTTCCCCGCTTGCCGGAGCGCAGGGCCGGTCACGTGAGCGATTCGCCCAATGAGGGCGAACCAGCTCAGTGACGTCACTGGCCCACCCCCGTCCCGCCGCCTGATGGCGCGCTGTGTAAGGCCAGGGAAAGCACCCCCTCAGCACATTTGAGAGGCACTATGTCCCTGGCCTTAGGCTTGTTTTATAGTTGGCTCTCGCGCGTGTGTACGGGTCCGTGTACTTTTTGTGTGTACGGTTCTGTGTACTATTTGTGTGTACGGGTCCGTGCTGTGAGCAGTATTGCTGCTTTAACTAACTAAACATGCCACTGTCCTTGGTTCACTTTTGTCCTAATAGGGACTGCCCCTTTAAGAGGGATTGCTGCTTACAAAAAAACTTGTAAATAAATATACATCTATAATTTGCTATATATATATATATATATATGTGTATATATATATATATATATATATATATATATATATATATATATATATATATATATACACCACACCACCCACAGCTTGCACACGCCCCTGTTGCCGACAGCTTACCTCCCCCACGGGGCCGTTTGCCGACAGGGCAATACCATGTGCTATATTAAATAATATGATATTATTAGGAGGCAAGTAGTACAATGTTTACAAAGAGTGGATGTCCGGGGGAAAAACGAGAGCAGGCACCCCCGGAAAATCTCAATGAATCTTGTGGTGTTCAATAGAAAATACATGAGCACTCTTTTCTGACAAATCCAGGGCGTTTAGGGGGAAAAGGGTCATGCAAAGTGTGAAAACCTTCTCAGTGCACGTCCCCTGTACACTAATGTATGCAGGCTCCGCACCCCATATCACCGCACGGGTGTGTAATCAGAGTGCTAACCAGTGCCTCACCTCGGTTGTATCAGCCACACCGATCCCAGATGACGGCTCCTGAAGTGTTCATAATGACTCTGCCTCACATCCCTGATGGTAAGCCCAGTCTTTAAAGGCCGAGTCTCCAACAAGTATTAGCTTCCCCACACGCCGGGACCGATGGCATTGTTTCTCTCATTTCAGATCACGCCATAGGGCGACGATTGAGTCTGAGGCGTATGGCCTGGCAGTTCGGACTCTCGCAGTCGAGAACTAACTGGGGACAGGGCAGGGCTCTCGTCTCTGTATTCTGAGGAGGCCCTGGCTGATCCCATCAACGAAAAGACTTGCTCGCCAACCCAGTAGATTCAAATATGGAGGTTCTCATCAAACTAGCAGTCCAAGTGGATCAAGCGCATCCAGGTATGCCGCTCCAAGCATCCAGACGCTCTCGTTTTTTTCTATTCCAAACTCCCTTCCTCAGTACTTACTGCGCGTGGTACAAGTACCAACCACTCCTCTTTGTCTGCTTGGAGCTAACATGAGCCAATGCAAACTGGGGAGTACAAGCATCCTCACACCTGTACACCGGCAATTCCGCCATGCCAGAGGGATTGTGTTTCTCTGCGGGATCCGCTGAGCACCTGATTAGCGGAAGGTCTCTGAGGACGGGAGACGGAAACTACCCAAGTGAGGTAACAGAGGGGCCTCTCGCTGGGCGTCATGTCTCCAGCCCCCCTCCTCTAAGGAGAATTCACCTAAGAAGCTCCACCAATACTGTCATCTCTCATGGGCGATAACTTACATTCTCTACCGCAGCAGTTCATTGCTCGGGAGTAGGAGGACAAACTTTATAGGAACCTTGAATTCGCCCAAGACGGAACCACATAACGCCCGTTAAAGGAAGCGAGAGGCCCCATCGCACCCTGGTCGGTTATAGAAGGACGTCCCCCGTACCCCGGCATAAAACTCCTTTGAGATGGCTCTCTCATTATGACCTCCATTCGCAACAAGGAGAACCCTCGTCCTCAGAGATGCCATCCATGCCATGAAAACACCCCTACCCATGGCCATCCGTGGTTCTTACAGCTAAAACCATCCCGCTGATTGATTGGACTTCCTCTTCACCCTTAACTTGGAAAAACGAAGGGTCAGATGAAGCATCCCACTTTTGACTATACCACCATTCCTGAGATTCTCTCCTTCCCTCCATTTACCCTCAATCCGGGGCGTTTTCACTATAACGGTCCATCGTTATCTTTTGCCCCCCTCACAGGATCGAACAATAGACCAACTTTATTTAAATGCTAGATCCGCGAAAGTTCGGAATATCCTCTGGTGATGATCGCGGTTTAGGTGATCGTTTTCTCCCGGGATGTATTGAAATCTCGCTGCCCGTGCATTTAAGCATTTTATTCCCGCTGGGCTGCAATACTGACCAACTGCGTGAAAAAACGCATGGGGGCGTTGCGAGCCTGTTGTCTTTGAAAGCCGGAGCAATTCATAGAATGGTAATGCCAGTATATACTGTATAATACAGTATATACTGTATAAACAAACAAACCCTAGAAACCCCTAAACATACAGTACTGTAACACATACCAGTACTGTATATGCCACATCAAATGATACTATAGACTCCCAGAAAGACTGTTCATGGTCCCCAAGGCCTCAACAAAGTATCCGGGACATTCCTCATTCTCCTTCGTGCACCCCAAAACTGAACAAACTACCCCAGAGACTTCATATCCACCACCAGCTTAAGTTCTTTCAAATCTAAGGCTCGTCTCACACTTTAATCTGCGTCTGATAACTGTTCATAAGATATCATATAATTTTCTTTACCTAGTGCACGCCCCTGTCTGTATAGTAATGCTACCATGTTCATTTATGCTAACTATACTTGTAATTCATGTATTATTTGTTTTACTCTGTAGCCAGGACATACTGAAAAACGAGACTTTTGGTAACTCTAATAGTATTACATCATGGTAAAATAAGTTATAAATAAAATAAATAAAATAGGCCGGCGGGGTTGAGATGTTGTTTGCAGCAGAGGAGAGAAAAATGCTGCTCTCTCTGCGCAAACATCGGCCACATTAAAAAATTATTTAAATACATTTTATTCATAGTGCTAGATGTGCAGTGCGGGTCTACGGAGCTGAACGCGGTGAGTTTTCAGGTCCGGCCGGAACCCCGGCCTCCCCGAGATACAGGGGGGCGGGGGGCGGCCCACTTTATGAGGTGTTTCAGTATCCCTCTGCATTGAACAGGTCCCGTCACGTGACCACGGCATGTAAACAACAAAGCAGAGTGATCCGGCACCCCCTTAAAGGGGCCTGTTACTCGGGAAGCAGGGGGTCCCCCGACGACCTAAAACAAAAACGTTTCTGCCTCCGGAGACCCTCTTGACAGTACTGCCACCGTGAAAACCACTTTATTCGAGCAAATAACCCAGTATGTACCTGGGCAGATTACTGGAATGCAGCCCGCTCCTCACCTTATGACAAGGCCCGTTGAGTTTGCCTTCCAGCCTGCGTTTCATGCCTAGGCTGAACTGGGCGGCTGATTACTGTATACAAAATGAGAATGATTAGATTTAAAGGGCTGCAATGCTTCGCGTCTTGTCTACAGTGCATAAATTCATTGAATTGATAATGCAGTATATATATATAATGGCAGTATTGCAGCAATCGGAGAAAAATAAAATGCATTCAAATCCCTGCCTGGGAAAAATACCTTCAATTGCACCTTCGGGCAGAAAATCAGTCAACAAAACCTCAAGACACCCGGGTTTACCCAGAATTCGTGGGATAGCGAGCCGAATAAAAGTGTGTCGCCAGTGTACCGTTATAAATAAAAAAACAACATCATATAGGAATAAAACATCGTTCCACCTTAGCGGGATGTGCTTATGGTAACGAAGCAGCATTTCTGTATTGTCAATCATATTGCTACAGAGCAGGGTGTTCCCGAGCCAAATTAATAGCTCAGGCGGCCACCCTGCTCCTGCCCAACAATTTATTTAAAATACAGAAAATGCCGGCTAATTACCATAGCCTGAAGTGCGATATAAGGCAAATGAAGAGTTTAAACAACCAGTGAGCCCGCTTTATTGTGTGTAGCGAGTGAGGGTGAAGGCCGGGGTAATTTGGCCCTTGCGTTTGAGGTTCGGACTTGCGGGAGGGGAGTTTGCGGGTGCACTTACACCCTTCCGGACCGTAGACAGTTTTTGAAACACCGCTACGGTCCATGAAGGCAGTTAAACCCATCCGCACCCCCGCAAGCCCTCAAACAACACCTGTTCGGGCGAATAATGACCACTTCACCCACCCCAACTACCCACAATCAAAAAAAAACTCACACACAGCAGCCAGACCCAAAAAAATAAATAAATAAATCTAAATAAATAAATGAATATAAATAAATACATTAAAATACATTTTTATTCATAGTGTAGATGTAGCAGAGGGGTCTCCGGAGTGAATCGCATTGGGTTGTGTTCAGGTCAGGGCGACCCCCTGATCCACGAGATACAGCACCCATTATAGACGTGCCCGTATACCTCTGCATTTTAAAGGTCCCGATCACGTGACCGCGGCCTGTAAACAAGCAGAGGTGTACCGGCACCCATAAAGGGGCCTGTATTCGCGGGAAGCAGGGGGTACCCCGGACCCTTAAAAAAAATACAGCGGTTCAGCTACGGGAGACCCCCTGCACAATCTTACATTGAATAAAATTTATTTTAAATGGTATTTATTTTTATAGCTCATGTATTTAGGTATGATTTAGATGTATTTATTAATTGTCTGCTTGCTGCTGTGTAGTGAATTTTTTTTATTGTAGGGCTAAGTGGGGGTGGGTGAAAGGGGGTATTAAGCCCAAATCGTAGTTGTTAGGGCTTGACGGGGGGGCGGTTGGTAGCGGTGGTAGGTAGCGGGTGCATTAACCCCTTACGGGTGGGTGGTTCTTCATTGGCATTTGAGGGATTTAGATTGTAAGTCAGTTCAGGATATTAAAGGAAATTCCATGGTAATGTAGGTGTCTGCTATGAGAAGTGTTGTTTTTTGTAGGACAGTATGGTTTGATAACCCTTCTACATTATTTGTAAATGGTTCATCATGTGTGGTGTATATACTGTATCTATATCCTCTCCTCTCTCTAATAATCGTATTATATATTATATATATACAGTAACATGATGAAGCCACTGTACAATGAATGGGTGAAGAGTGGGTATCGGGCAGTTGTGGTTAACCCTTAATTACCTTTGCGTTATTAAACTAAGGTGTGTTAAGGGGTTAATTGATATCGAATGTAATTGACAATTGTATTGGTTTTCTATGGCATGTATTTTGTGGCGAAACAGATGTTGAGGTCGACGGACCTTCTTATTGATGAGGTCCAGTAGTACTTTATTTTTTTAATATGCTAGTTAATGTGTTTAATAATGGGCAAATATATATTATCCCTATCTGGATAATAGTTATTTGCACATTATTGTACTGTATGGTGTTGGGGGGGGGGGGCTGTAGTATTGAATGTATAGGTCAGGTTTATTTATTTTTACATTCAGTGTTTGTTCCTGTGGTCTGCGTGGACTCCTCTGGAGATGCCACCAGGGTTTCCCTCGGGTGATCCCAAGGAGATAAGGCTGGTGGTCACGGGTGACAACATGCGCGCCGGATGAAGCCGGTAGCGCCCTCACATCTGTTGGGGCACCGCCGACCCGTAGTCTGCGGCGGGATTGAAGCTGTGTCGGGTCCCACTTCTGTGGGGGCACCGCCGGACCCGTACGTGAGCACTCGTGCAGTTCCTCAGACCCCCGTTCGGACACAACACGGGCCCCATGCAGGACTACCTGTGGGTCTGGAACGGGCTCCCAGGAATCCTTGGGCTACCATGGGAACCCAATTGTGGCCCACGGTTCGACCCAAGGAAGACCACCGGGCGGCCATGGGGTATGGCGGGACCCAACTATGAAGGGCCTCCAGAACTGTTTTTTAAAAAGGGCCTGCTGCGAATACCCTGTAGGTATGTCCATCGGTGCCCCGCCAGCCCACTGGGGATCTAGCGTAGGCGGATGCGTTATGAAACCCTGTATGAAAAGAATAACTCATGCTAGTTAATCGGGGGGGCACAGGGGGTGTGCGTAATGTATTTAATAAAAGAATGATGTTTATTGTGGGTCACGGTGTTTGTGTTGTTTTTATTGTGGAGGAGGTTACTGGGGTATGGGGGGGGGGGGGGTACGGTGGGTATGGGGTAGCGGGCGATGGGGGGGGGGGGTATGTGGGTAGGCTCCATTGTGGGGTATGGGTGAGGGGGGTAGGTTCACGGGGTGTGGGGTAGGTTCATATGAGTGGGAGGGGTATGTAGGCATCTCCAAAGTGGTGGGTATGAGAGGTGGGGTGGGTTAACCCCCCTTAATACTGTAGCGAGTTATAACCGCTATGATGATTAAGGGGTTAGGAGGACATTAACTGGGATTGTTTAATTTTTGTGTCTGTTTGCAGAACGCCGGGAGGGGCCATGGCCAGGAGGAGCGGGGGGGGTAACGGTATCTTGTGATAGGGGTGAGGGTGGTTAGACCTCACAGTATGCACATACGTGGCGTCCCCCCTCCGCCACATTAGATAACATGCACTCACAGCAAACAGGCAGAGAGATTTAACAGAAACATAGGGTGGGAGGGGGCTTTTTTAAAAGATTACCATCAAGGCAAGAGAGATTTTTTAAAACAGAAAACATTCGGGGGAGGGGGCTTTAAAAGATTTACACTCAGGCAGAGCAGATTTTAACAAAACATAGAGGGGAGGGGGCGTCTTAAACAGATTACACTTCACGGACAGGGAGATACAGGATGTACTGTTAATGTATGTGTTTATTGCAATGCTTTTTCAAATGTGGGTCTTACAGTCATAATGTTTTTTACAATAGATAGATGCTGTAATCCTGGTATTGTAAGGGTTACGTTGCGTTTGAAATTTTTGTATTCTGGTTAGGGTTACTTATATATTGATTTTTTTTTGTTTACTTGTATTGCTAAAATAGTTGACTTGTTTGGAGTTAGCTGTATTTTGCTTGCAATAAGATATTGTTCACATTCATTTGCAGAATGTATAGTGCATAGATTTTATGCATATTAAATACAAGGTACAATGCAAATGTTAGTGCATTGGAATGTGAGGTTTTTCTTTGTCATTTGATGATTTAGATTGATAAGATCAGTTAGGATTATTAAAGCGAATTCATGAATGTTAAGTGGTCTGTATGGGAAGAAGGTGTATTTGTAAGATACAGTATAGGTTTGATAAACCCTTCTACATATTTGTATATTGGTTTCATCATTGGTGTGTGGTATATACTGTATATATATATACAAATCACCCAAAATCCTATTCTCGCCCAAACCAAAAAAATCTCACTCGACCACCTAGTCGACCCCTAGTCCGCCCCCAACTCCCCGCCCCTATGTCCCACCCCCAACCCGCTTTAAAATTAAAATATATATAAATAAAATCACATTTAATAAATCCTAGTCGAACAACATTCATTTTTGACATAAGGTATTTATTGTATTACCATTTATACTACCAATTATACGTGTGTGTGTGTGTGATGTGTGTCAATGTCGGATATAGAAAATAAAAGCCAGATGTGAATGACTAGTTCCTGAACCCCTTAACCACGTGTCTGAGACGTCGGCCGCCTTCACAGAGCAGAGACAGACAGAGAGGAGAGAGACAGGCCAGAACAGAAGACAACACACAACACAGAGAGAGAGCGGCACACAACACACCCACACACACCACACACAGAGAAAAGAGAGGGACCACACAGAGAAAGACAGAAAGAGAGACACAACAGAGAAAGAGAGAGATAAGAAGAGGAACAGAGACACGAGGGAACACAGAGAAAGAGGAGAGAAAGATGCAAGGACACACAGAGAAAAGAGGGAATGAGAGACACACACTGAGAGAAGGGGAATGATGAGGACCAAAGAGAGAGTGCGGGACAGAGAGAGGCGAAGAAGAGAGTGCGGACAGCAGAGAGGGAGGAGGGATGACAGAGACAGACTCGAGACGGGAGAGAGGAGATCAGAGGAGGGAGAGAGAGACGAGGAGATGTGTAGGGAGAAAGAGAGAGAGGGGATGCCTCGAGGGTGGAAAGTATGAGAGGGTTGGAGCAGCGTGGACAAGAGAGGGAAGAGGGTGAGCAGAGAGGAGAGAGGGAGGAGATGAGGGTGACAGAGAGGGATGAGGGTCTGACAGGAGGGAGGAGCAGTGACAAAGTTAGAGGAGAGAGGGGCCGACACAGGGGCAGAGGGGACACAGGGAGACGGAGAGGGCTGGGTCACAATGGATGAGGGGGGGACCAAAGGAAACGAGGGAGCGGGTCGAGGGTGAGCACAGGGAAGCGGGACTACCTGACAGGGACGGGGATCACAGAGGAGTAGAGTTAACACAGCGGGGATGGAGGGGGGGCACACAGGGGGAGTCGGACACAGGAGAGGAGAGGATACACAAGGAGAGGAGAAGGGTGACAAAGGGAGGAGGAGAAGGTGACACAGGGAGAGGAGAGGGAGGAGGTGACAAGGGCGAGGGAGGCGTGACACAGGGAAGCAGGTGAGGGTTGCACAGGGACTGAGGAGGGGCAGACACAGGGAGAGGGAGGGTGGACACAGGGCGAGGGAGGGTAAAAACAAAGGGAGGAACAGAGGCGGGCGCCGTAAAAACCGAGATCGATGGGTGCGGTGCAACACAAGGCGATAGCGGAGGGGTGGGGGTTGACACAGGGAGAAGGGCAAGGCCGGTGTTGGGGACATGGAGAAGGGAGGGGTGGTGGACAGAGACAGGGAGGGTGACAGGCAGAGAGGGGGAGGGTGACGGGAGGAGGGGGGGCAGGGGTGGACACAGGGAGAGGAGGTGGACAGGGAGAGGCCGAGGGGGGCTAGGTGCTGACAGGGGAGATGGAGAGACGAGGAGAGAGAGGGATAGGGTTGAACAGAGAGAGGAAGAGGGTGACAGGAGTGGAGAAGAGGAGCAGAGGGCGACCAGGTGAGAGGGATGGCGTGATGGACACAGCCGAGATGGAGAAGGTGGTCACACAGGGAGAGGGTGACATGGAGAGGGAGCGGTGACATGCGATCGAGGGAGGGAGGAGTTGTGACAGGGGAGCGCGGGACAGTGGTGCACAGGGAGGTGCAGGGGTAAACACAGGGAGAGGGAGACACAGGAGAGGGAGTGACACAGGAGAGGGTGACACCAGGGAGAGGCGAGGGAGGTCGGAAGAGGTGACACAGGGAGAGGGTGACATAGGGATGAGCGGAGGGTTGACAAAGGGCGAGAGCGAGGGTGACCACAGGGAGAGGGGACACAGGGAGAGGAGAGAGGGGGGACACAGGGAGAGGGTTGATGGTAGTGGACACAGGGGACAGAGGGGCCAGAGGAGCGGTGACAAGGAGAGAGTGGTGAGGGTCGACACAGGGAGGAGAGGGATGGTGAAACAGGGGAGAGCGGCGAGGGGGAGGAGGACACAGGGAGAGGGTGGGGGGCACCAGGGAGAGGGAGGGCGCGGGTGCACAGGGAAAGGAAGCGGAGGGGACAGGAGGAGCGGAGGGGTGGACAGGGAAAGGGAGGGTGACAGGGAGAGGGAGGGTGGACAGGGAGACGGCGAGGGTGACAGGGGAGAGGGGGAGGGTGACAGTGACAGGGAGGTGTCCGGGAAGGGGTACACAGCGGAAGAGGGAGACCGGGGACAAAGGCGAGACGTAGCACACGGGAGGGCGGTGGTAAACCCAGGGCAGAGATTTTGGAGAGGGAGGGTGAAAAGGGAGAGGGAGCTCATGGGGGGGGACACAAGGGGAACGAGGGAGGTGAATACACAGGGGGGCGGTAGGTGGTTGACATCAGAGGAAGACGGGTGGGTGACACAGGGAGAGAGGTGGGTTGACCATGGGAGAGGTGAGGGTGATGTGATCAGGGGAGAGGGGAGATTGGGAGGGTGAAAGGAGAGGGAGGGTGAAGGCCAGAGGGGAGTGACCAGGGAGAGGTGGAGGGTGACACAGGGGAAGAGGGGAAGGGTGGCACCAGGGAGACAGAAGAGGGGAGCGGTGAAGGGAGAGAGAGGGAAGAGGCCGGGTGACAGACGAGAGAGAGGAAAAGAGTTGGTGTTGACAGAGAGAGAGACCGGGAGGACACGAGGGCGCAAACACAGGGAACGAGAGGGGTGACACAGCGAGACGTGAGAGGGTGGGTCACACCAGGTGAACGAGGGTGAGCATGGAGAGGGAGGGTGAACAGGAGAGGGAGGATGACAGGGAGGGGCGGCGACAGGTGGAGTGGACCACAGGGATGACAGGGAGAGGGTAATAAAACACAGGCGGGGAGGCGAAGAGGGTTGCACAGGGAGAGGGTGACACAGGGAAGGGGGTGCACACAGGGAGGAGGTTTAGAGGCGTGACCACGCAGGGAGAGGGTTGACACAGGGAGAGGAGGGGGACAACGGGAGAGGAGGGGTTGACACAGGGAGAGAGGGAGGGAGGACAAAGGGGAGAGGGAAGGGACATTGAGTGGTGAAACACAGGGAGAAGGGAAGGGTTGACACAGGGAGAGGGAGGTGTGAAACAGGGAAGAGAGGGTAGAGGGATGGGTGGACACAGGGCGAGGCGAGGGTGGTGACACGGGAGAGGGATGACCACGGGTGGCAGAGGAGGGTGACACAGGGAAGAAGGGAGGGTGACACAGGGGAGAGGTTGAGCTGGGACAAAGGAGGACCGCTTCGTCTGAGTGGTGGGTGACACAGGGAGAGGAGCGACTTCGCCGAGCGGCCCAGTGGGAGTCGTAGTAGAACAGGGAGCAGGCGAGCGGTGACAGGAGAGGGAGGAGTGAACCAGGGAGATCTGAGGGATGGGGGACAGGGGAGAGGGCAGGGGGTGAAGGGGGAAGGGAGAGGAGGGAGCGGTTTGAAAACACGGGGGAGAGGGGGAGTGGACAAAGGGAGATGAGGGAGGGTCGAACCAGAGAAAGAGGGAGGGTGACACAGAGGAGAGGGAGGGTGGAAACAGGGAAAGTCCTGAAAGGGGAAGACGGGGGAGTAAGAGGGGATGAGGGTTTAGAGTGAAACAGGGAGAGCGTGGTACGGTGACTAGCAGGGAGAAGGCAGGGTGAAACACTAGGAGGGTGGGAGTAGTGACACCTAGGGAGAGCTGAGAGTGACACAGGATGAGAGGGAGGGTGACAACAGGAGAAGAGGGTGACACAGGGCTGCAGAGGTCGTTGACACAGGAGAGGGAGAGGGGGTGACACAGGAAGCGGGTTGGACACAGGATGAGGGTGACACAGGGACGAGGGTGGGTGATGAAACAGGGAGAGGGAGGGTGAACAGGGAGAGGAAGGGTGACACAGGGAAGAGGCGAGGCGGTGGACACAAGGCCTAGCAGGAGCGGGGTAGAGTGTGACACAGGCCGAGAGGTGAGGAAGTGGCTGACACAGGGAGAGGTGGAGGGGCTGACACGGAGAGGGAGCAGAGGGTAGGGGACATGACACAGGGAGAGGGTGGGCTGACACACGGGAGAGGGAGGGGACACAGCGGAAGGGAGAGGGGAGAGCTGACACAGGGACGAGTGACACAGGGAGAGGAAGAAGAGTGGCTGACAACAGGGAGAGGGTATGGTGGACACAGGAAGAGGGATCGACACAGGAGAGCGGTGGACACAACGGAGTTGCAGGGAGTGGGTATGAACAACAGGGAGACTTAGAGATGGGTGGTGACACAGGGCAGAGGAGGGCGTGAACCAAGAGAGGGATGACACAGAGGGGAAAGAGGAGAGCGCGATGCGTGAAACAGGGCAGGAGGGGTGGTGACACAGCGAGACGGGAAGGGTGACACAGGTGAGGATGGAGGTGACACAGCGGAGAGGGAGGGTGCACACAGGCGTGAGCACGAGGGTAGGGTGAACAGGGAGAGGTACGAGTGCCTGTACACAGGGAGAGCGGAGGGTGACACTAGAGGAGAGGGAGAGGGGGAAGAGGGAGGAGTGACACAGTGAGAGGGAACAGAGGCGTGACACAGGAGTAGGGTACTCACAAGGGACGAGAGGTGAAAACAGGGGATGGGTGAAACAGGCGACGAGGGTGACCAAGGATTGAGACCAGGAAAGCGTGACGGCCGGTGTGACACAGTTCGGAAGAGAGGTGGTAACACAGGGAGAGGGTGACAACAGGGGAGAGGGCAGGAGTGACACAGGGAGAGGAGCGGTGACAGGGAGAGTAGAGGGGGGTGGACCAGGGAGAAGAGCAGGTGAGAGGGTGACAGAGAGAGGGAGAGGGGCGGATGAGGGTGACAGAGAGCAGGTGGAGGAGGGCAACACAGAGAGCCTGGGGGTGACACGCAGATGGACGGGGGGGGAGTCACACAGGGTACGAAGAAGGATGACATGGAGGGGAGGGTGAAACGGAGGAGAGAGAGGGTGACAAGGGAGCAGGGGACCAGTGGTGACACAGAGAGAGGGTTTTAATAACACGGGAGGGGAGAGGCGAGACCAGGAGAGGGGACTTGACTACAGGGAGATGGGTGAACAAGGGAGAGGGCGCGTGAGGGGGCCGTGACACAGGCGAGAGCGAGCTCCACAGGGAGAGGAGGGTGACACAGGAGCGGGAGGTGACACAGGAGAGGGTAGGGTTTGATCACAGGGAAGAAGGAGGGGGACTGACACAGGGAGACGGGGAGCAGTGCACCACCAGGGAGATGAGCAGCGCGTGGGGGGTGACACAGGGAGAGGTGTGAGGTGACACAGGGAGAGGGTGGGATGACACAGGGAGAGGGAGTGTGACCACAGGCGATGAGGGAGGGTGACCAGGGAGAGTATCGATGAGTAGAACAGGGAGAGGGATTGAATAAATGTGAGAGGAGGGCCGATGAAACAGGAAAAATGAAGAGGGCTGAAACGGTGGGAGCGGTGACACCAGGGAGAGGGTGCACACAGAGGACGAGGTTGACACAGGAAGAGGCCGCAAGAGAGGAGTTGACACCAGCAGCAGAAGAGCTTAGGAATAACACAGGGATTGGTTGAGGCGTGACAAAGGCCGAGAGGGGGGTGACACGGAGAGGGAGGGTGACAGGGGAGAAGAGGGAGGGGATGACAGGCTGAGAGATGAGGGATGAGGGAGTGACAGAGAGAGGGAATTGGAGATAGAGAGGATCGACGAGGAGAGGGAGATGGGCAACAACGACAGCAGAGAGCCGTTGACACGCAAGATGGAGAGAGTTGTGCGGTCACACCAGACGGAAGAGGAGTGACGATGGAGAGAGGAGGAAGGTGACATGGAGCCGGGGAGGGTGACAGGGAGCGGGGCGACAGAGGTGACACAGGGAGAGTGTAAACACAGGGAGAGGGCAGACACAGGGAAGAGTGGTGACAAGGGATTAGAGGGTGCAACAGGGAGAGCGGAGAGGGGACACAGGGATTGAGGGATGACAATAGGGAGAGGGCGGGCTTGACACAGGGAGAGGCAGGAGCAGTGAACCAACAGGCGGAGGGAGGGTGACACAGGGAGAAGGGAGAGGCGACACAGCGGAGAGCGTAGGTTAGGGTAACACAGGGATGAGCGTGTTGGGTGACACCAGGTAGAGGGGGGTGACAACAAGGAGAGGGTGAGGTGACAGGGACGAAGAGGAGTGCGTGACACTGGTAATGAGGGAGGGGGACCAGGGAGAGGGCGAGAGTGGTGAAAGCGCGACAAGAGTAGGGGAGGCGTGACAGGCGAGGAGGGGGATGCGGTGCACACAGGGGAGAGAGGGAGTGACACAGGCACGAGGGAGGGTGACACAGCCGGAGAGAGGAGCCGGTGAACAGGGAGAGGCCGAGGGTGACACAGCGGGGAAGAGGGTGCGATGGACGTGAAGGGGAAACAGGGAGGAGGGGAGGGTGACACAGCAGAGCACGCATGAGCAGGGTGAAAAAGGGG
The DNA here is from genome assembly GCA_036426205.1 of Ascaphus truei. NCBI lineage: Eukaryota > Metazoa > Chordata > Amphibia > Anura > Ascaphidae > Ascaphus > Ascaphus truei. Next base: position 21,747 of record WSYH01005939.1, read on the forward strand.
GCACGCCCTAGGGGTTGGTTTATCGACAACAGCGCGCAGAGGGGGGGGTGGACAACAGGAGAGGAGGGTGAGGTGACAACAGGCGCTCGGGACACAGGCGGAGAGGAGGGTGACAGGAAGATGGGAGGGCTGACAGGGAGAGTGGGGGAGGGTGACAGGCAGAGGAGGGTACAGGGAGAGGGTGGCAGGGTGGGACACAGGAGAGGGAGTGGTGACACAGGGAGAGGGAGGCGTGACAGGGAACGAGCGGAGGGAGTGACTGGTGACGAGAGATGAGGAGAGGGTTGACAGAGAGAGGGAGAATGGGCAGAGGAGAGGGAAGAGTAGGCACACAGGGCGAGGGCTGACACAGCAGAGACAGAGATGCAGGGTGCGGTCACCCAGGGAGAGGGCTGACATTGGCAGAGGGAGCGGTAGCACATGGAGGAGGGAGGATGACTAGGGGCGGCGACAGGGTGACCACAGCGGAGAGGACGATAAACAAGAGAGGAGGCGTGACACAGGGAGGGGTGACACAGGGAGAGGCGTGAAACAGCGGAGAGTGTAGTAGAGGGTGAAACAGAGGAGAGGGTGACACAGAGAGAGGGCAGCTGGTTGACACAGGGAGAGGGAGAGCGTGCACCAGGGCAGAGAGAGTGGGAGAACAGGGAAGAGGAGGGTGGACACAGGGAGAGGGGCAGGGTCGACACTCAGACGGAGGAGGGAGGGTTGACACAGGGAAGAGAAGGAGCGGTGCACAGGGAGAGGCGCAGGGTTAAACAGGAGAGAGGGCTGTGCATTGTACACAGGAGAGGGAGAGGGCGACACAGGGAAGAAAGGGAGGGCGACACAGGTGAGAGGGATGGTGACAGGGACGAGGCGTGCGGCTGATCACAGGCGAGAGTGAGGCGTGACAGGGAGGAGCGAGCCGGTGGAAAGGGAGAGGGGGAGGGTGACAGGAAGAGGGAGGTGGTGAACATGGAGAGCGAGGAGGGGGAAAGGGAGAGGGAGGGTGACAACAGGAGAGGCGGGGAGAGTACACGGAGAGGAGGGGTGACACCAGGGCAGAGGGAGGGCTGACACAGCGGAGAGAGGCAGCGGCCTGACCAGGAGAGAGCGAGAAGAGCGGTAAGGTGACACAGGAGCAAGGGTAGCGTAACACAGAGGAGAGGGAGCGGATGCACACCAGGGCAAGAGGAGAGAGATGACACAGGAGTAAAGAGGAGAGAGTGACACAGGGAGAGGGTAGACACAGGGAGAGGGCTGACACAAGGAGAGGGACCGGAGGGCACTTGACAATAGGGAGTGGAGAGGCTGACACAGGAGAGAGTGACACAGACGGCCGGGAGGGTGGGTGAAAAAGGGACCCAGGGGTGGAGTAGAAACAGGGAGAGGAGTGGTTGACACAGGATGCGAGGAGGGTGACACAGGGAGACGGGAGAGATGACACAGGGAGAGGGAGGGGGTATAGGGCTTTGACACAGAGAGCGGGAGGGTTGACCAGGGAAAGGAGAGGGGGCTGAACGGAGAGAGAGGGACGAGGGTAGGGTGACACAGGGACAGAGGTTGGAATGTGACACAGGGAGAGGTGAGGTGACAAGGACCGAGAGAGAGAGGGAGAGTGACACAGCGGAAGAGTGATACAGGGAGAGGCGGAGGAGGGTGACACAGGGAGAAGGGTAGACAAAGCGATCGACGGGTGACACAGGGAAGAAGGGCTGACAAAGGGAGAAGCGAGTGGGTGACACAGGGACTGCGTGGTGACACAGGGATAGGAGGGTGGACACAGGGATTGAGGGTGACACAGGGAGAGGTAGTATGACACAGGGAGAGGGAGGAGAGGGATGGGTGATGGTGAAACGGGAGAGGCGTTGGTGAACAGGGAGAGGGAAGTTGGTGACACAGGAGAGAGAGGGATGACCACCAGCGGAGTAGGAGAGGGAGGAGGGACCAGGGAGAGTGGGTGACACAGGGAGAGGGAGGGTGCACACAGCGGCAGAGGAGAGGGTGAACAGGGAGAGGGATGCAGTGCACACAGGGCAGAGGGAGGAGGCTTGACACAGGGAGAGGGGTGCACACCAGGAGAAGGTGAGGGTGCGACAACGCGGAGATGGGTAGACACAAGGGAGAGGGGAACACAGGGAGAGGGGCACACAGGGAGAGGGTGACACAGAGGAACGAGAGGTGACACAGGGAGAGGGAGGTGCGACACGCGAGAGAGGTGACACAGGGAGAGGGTGACACAGGGAGAGGTGACACAGGGCACGAGGGTGTGACACAGGGATGCCAGGGTGACACAAGGGAGAGTGGTGACACAAGAACGCAGGGAGAGGTTGACACAGTGAGAGGAGGGTGACCACAGGGAGAGAGGGGGAGGTGACACAGGGCATGAGGGCAGGTGTGACACAGCGAGAGGAGAGAAGAGAGGCGGATGGCGGGTGATGACACTACTCACAGACAAACATACACTCACTCTCACTCAACAAACACACACACACACACACAAAACACACACACACCACACAAAAAAACACCACACAAATCACACACACACACACACAGTATGTCAATCCACAACACACACAACACACACAACACAAACAACACACAACTGCACGCGCAGTGGAACCCCCCACAGGCCAGGGAAGAGTGTCGAACATGGCAGCATGGGCGGACAGCACGACGGATGAGGGATTTCCCCTAGCTTAGAAGCCAGGCTTATAGCAGGCAGGTAGCTCCCGGGTGTTAGGGCGATATTCCCCTAAGCCTTAGAGCAGAGGAGAGAGTAGACTCTGGTTAGGGTGATTTCCTGATTAATAATAGGCCAGGAGTAGCTCCATGGTTAGGGGGATTTTCACATAATCCGATAAAAATCTGAGCTAGGCCATCAGAGCCGAGGAGAAGAGATAGGGAACTGATGGAATTGCACGATTCGGATGGACCTGATACGAACCGGGCGTACGGCCAGAATGCCTGAACTGGAAGAAGCGAGTAGGTCTGGATGGAAACACAATGGTGAAGCGGTGTGAGATGGCGCCGACGGGAGGGGGTGCAGGATGGCCCAATCAGAGAGCGAGAGGAGGCCGGACTGGGGGCCGACTAGTGGCCCGATGAAGGAGGCGAGCAGGGAGGGTGAGGCTTGTCGTGGTCATAGTGTTTGACTGCTCCGGAGGAGGGGGCGACAGATGGCCGATGGGAGGGGGGGGGGGCGACAAGATGGCCCGATGGGAGGGAGGGGCGGGAGGGGGGGGGCGACAGTATGGCCCTGGCAGGGGTTGAGGCCAGACAGGCGTGGAAGGGGCTGGCTGCCGGTAAAAGGGGGAGGAGTGGAAGCGCTGAGGCGGGGAGGCCACTGCTCAGAGAGCCGGAGGCGGGGTAATCTCCCCAACCAACATGAGCCTGCATCCGGCTCGCGCGGAGCGTGGGAAAAGCAGCAGCGTGAGCGCGGGATATTTTTAAAAAACACATGTGTGTGGGGCCAAATATTTACTCGCCCGGGGGTTAAATTTCCACCCGCCGACGGGCGAGTGATGGGCGAAAAAGGGAGTTGGGTGGAGAAGGGGCGGAACACGGGAGAGATAGGAGATAGGAGAGAGAGAGGAGAGAAGAGTAGAGAGAGAGGAGAGATAGAGAGAGCGAGAGAGTAGAGTAGATAAGAGAGATAGAGATATCTAGATAGATGAACGAGATAGTAGGGCGGGATAGATATATTATATATTAGATATGTATGTTAAAACACACAATTGGAAAAGGACAAAGACAATCCCCCTTGTTAGCACTCTAAATTAACACCTAAAAACATCTACTAATAAAGATTATATTTGCAAGCACCAGATGCACTGCCAAGTCAAAAAAAATGAACAAGATTTTATTGGAATAAAGCAAGACAACTAACTTAAAAAACAGGCGAATATACTAAAGACAGCCGACCAAATATAGTCATCAAAAATAATATTGGAATACAAAGGAGGACTGTTGATGCTAGTGAATGAAATCTATGTTACCTCAAAAAAAACTAGAATGTGTCTTAAAAAATATAAATTGTAACACAAAACTAGTTTAATATAACATAAATGGGAATACAAAATATATAAAAGCCCTACGGGCATAGATGCCTAACCTACATAGAGAGAGATATAATAAATTATGGCATGGAGGAAAAGTATATAATTCAATGACCCACCAGTATAAGCCAGAAAAAATTAATAACATTACCAAAAATAAAGGGGGACGAGAAAAGCACACAGGGGATAATAATCATACCCGGACTAGAATTCCCCCAAAAAAAGAGGAAAACAATGAGATCTTGATGCACAGCAACAACCATATATACAAAATGACATGCTAAAAACAGAGTCAACATATGGAAATACAGCAGTGCTTTAGCACGCAAGGACAAATATGCACCCGACAGAGAGGAGAGTTAATAATCAGCGTGTGCAAGGATGCGTGAGGCATATTCCATCAGATTGTCAGAGGATTTGTTCCAATGCTTGCGCATAGCGAAATAAAGAAATTCAAAAAATGCTGCAACAGATTCTTATGAGTCCATCCATTTGAAGATTTACATTAGGGCTGCAGGAAAAAGTAAAATAAAAAACTCAACGCGTTCAACCCGTCGGTGGGGCTTATTCCCGGCAGTGGTATAAATTAAGTGCAGACGAAACATGTTATATAGAGGAGAGGTAATCATTGCAGCATGTAGGCATTTCCCTATCAATTAAAGATGCTGGCCAAGTTCATTTGCGTCACACACCAGTGCAGGCAATAATGTAATTACTTGAGGTAACAACAAGTTAAACAAGTTAAACCTATGTATTAGCAGTGGTGCGCATGTGCTTATGTACTGTAGTACTTTACTGCTAACATAATTAAGTTTGTGATGACTAACGATGTATACCATTTAAGACTCTGCAGCAGTACAAGTACTTTTAAAATTATGACTGCTGTCTTTTGCCTACGATCTTGAGCATAATGAAATGACAGAGATCAAGTTCAGATAATCAATATATTTATAGTAGCCTTACTAGTTTCTAAGGGATTTTTTATTTCATATTTCCTGTGACTTAGGCTATTTATATGCTTTATTTTTGTGATTCTGGCTGCTGTCAGCGAAGTTGATAAGCACATGCGCACTACTGCTAATACATAGGTTCAACTTGTTTAACTTGTTGTTACCTCAAGTAATTACATTATTGCCTGCACTGGTGTGTGTGACGCAAATGAACTTGGCCAGCATCTTTAATTTGTTAGCATGTCATTAATGGGTATATATTTTGTTTGCTGCATCAGATCTCATTGTTTTCCTCTTTTTTGGGGGAATTGCTAGTCAGGGTATGATTATTATCCCTGTGTGCTTTTCTCTTCCACCTTTATTTTTGGTAAGTATTAGTTTTCTGGGCTATTACTGGGTCATTGATATATCATTTTCCTCCATGCCATAATTTATTATATATTCTCTAATTAGGCATCTATGCCAAGTAGGGATTTATATATTTTGTATTACATTTAGGATTATATGAACTATTTGTGTGGACAATTATATTATTTAGACAATTTCTAGTTTTTTTGAGACGGGTGGTAACTAGATTTCATTCACTAGATCACAGTCCTCTTTTATCCAATATATATTTTTGATACATATTTTGGTCAGGCTGTCTTAAGTATATTCAGTTTGTAAGTTAGATGTGTCTTGCGGTTATTCCTAAGAAAAATCTTGTTCAATTTTCTGGAACCTTGGCAGTGCATCTTTACAGGTTCTTCCAATAGAAGCTTTATTAGTTAGATTTTCTTTAGGTGTAATTTAGAGGTAAACAAGGGGGATGGTCTTGTCCTTTTCAAATTGTTGCGTGTTTTATATAGTAGTTTTTTCCCCTCGCACATCAAGCTCTATAAATTCTTTTAACTGATATTTTATTTGGGGTTTATATTTTATTTTACCCTATAGTCAGCATTAATTTGGGGGCTTGATTTAACCTTTAAATTAGGTGTTGAGCAATTCACTTTGGTTGGTGTTTTATATATCTATTATATATATATATATAGATATATATATATATCTAAAAATTTTTTTTTTAAAATTTTAATCTATATGTATGTATAGGGATTGTGAGGATATATATTTCTATAATATATTTGTTATCTTCATGATTTATTTATTTATTTAGATTTATTTATAATGTGGGGGCTGCTGTGCAGGTGATTTTTTTTATTGTGGGTGCGGGGGTGGGTGAGGGGCGTATTGGGCCTTGATTGAGTTTAGGGATTGCGGGGGGTAGGGGTGCATTAACCCCTACACGACCGTAGCAGTTATACCGCTACGGTCGGAAGGGTTAAGTGCACCCCACCCCCCCGAAAGCCCAAACAACCAACCGTTGGGGCAATACCCCCTTCACCACCCCCAATAACCACAATAAAAAAAAACTCACACACAGCAGCAGCACAATTAAAAATAAATCTAAAATAAATTAAATAACTTCATTGAATATAATAAATATATTTAAAATACATTTTTATTTAAGTGTAGATGTGCAGGGGGTCTCAGGCTGAACCGCCTGGGGTTTTAGTCCGGGGACCCCTGCTCAAGAGGGATACTGGAATCTTCAGTGAATGAATAGATGTGAATATCTGTTTTGAAGTAGATTGTGCAGGAGCAGGGTCAAAATGAGAAGGAGGGATGGAGAAGAGAAAAAATTGTTGAAGTACGGTAGTAGACAACTAGCTCCGGCTCACGTACAATATTATTAAAATACAGAAATGCGATTCGTACCATAGCCACATAGACGCTAGGTAAAGGAACGAGGGTTTTTTTAATAGATGTGTTTTATTGATACTGTACATGTGCAGAGGGTCTTGTTTTAGGTCCAGAGGACCCCTGTTCCCGAGATACAGGCCCATTTAGGGGGGTTCCGGTTATCCCTCTGCTTTGTTTACATGCCGCGGTCACGTGATCGGGCCTGTTGTAAATGCAGAGGGATACCGGACTTCTAAAGGGGGCTGTATCTCGGGAAGCAGGGGGTCCCCGGACTGAAAACAACGCGGTTTTCAGCTCCGGGAGCCCCTGCACATCTACACTATGAATAAAAAATGTATTTAAATAATTTTTAATGTGCCGTGTTTGCGCGAGAGAGCAGCGGTTCTCTCTCTGCTGGGCAAACACATCTCGCCCCCGCGGCCTATAGTATCATTGATGTGCATATACAGTAGTAGCGTTACAGTACTGTATGTGAGGGTAAGGTGTTGTTGTTACAGTATACTATATATATATAGATATATATATAATAGATATAGAGCTTATATAGAATCTATATAATATATATATATATATACACTGCATTACCAATTCATGAATTATGCCATCTGGCGACAAGGAGATTGCAGCCTAGTAATCCTGAAACATTTATCAATTAACACATCAAACGCGCGTCAGCCGGGCATGCGCCCTGGCTGGGAGCGCGGCAGGCTCGGAGGTGGGTGCCTCCGGAGTGAAACAGCGTAGGAATTCCCAGGAAACTATACAAGGTAAAACCCGGGATGATTTGTTCGAATAAGACTGCGCTGCGGGTATGATGTCCGAGCGATCGTGTTCCAGGTTACAGTTTGCCTAAATCCAAGATCCCCCCCCTCCCCCACCATACGATTGTATCTACCAGAGTACTCAGGCCACATGGACGAACTATATCCAAGAAAAACTTAAGAAGGGTTCATTCCCCCTCCACTCCCCAGAAGGGGCTGGATTTTCTCTTCGTGATGGAAGAGACAGATGGGCCTATTAAGGTTTTCAATTGATTACACGGGTTGATCGCCTCAACCAGTGAAAAAATCGTTATCCACCCCTTACCCTCATTATCAAACTCTTTGATAAACTACAAGTGTAGCTAGATTTTTTCCAATTTGGATCTACGTGGAGCCTATAATCTGGGAGACACGCAAATCAGTACAGGGGACAAAGGGAAGACCTTCAAGCATCACGTACTGACCCACTACAGTATCTTGTAATGTCCTTGGCTAGTGAACTAGTTCGGGGCCGGGCCCGGACGATGTTATTCGAGCATTTGCCTCGGTGCGGCCAGCGAGTGCCTGTAACCGGCCCTGCTTTCGCTCCTTGGGATGTCCCAATGCGTCGTCGCACGAAGCCTCGGAGGAGAGCCCGCCGACGTGGGCCCTTTCCCCTACTCTCTGCTCCGGAGTCAGCCGGGTCTCCCCCGGAACCACCTGCCGCGGATCCCCCCCACACATTGCGGGGACCCAGTTCGGCGTCCCCTATCGGGCCTGCCGCGTGCAGGGGGCAGGCATCCCAATGACGGTAAACCGAGGCATCGGCAATGGCTTACCCGGGCACGTCCATTATTCCACTATACAACGGGAAATCTCACGGCTTGCGGAACTGGCCGCACTCTAATAAAGTGTGCCGCCAGTGTAATGCCCCAGCAGTCTTCCAGAGACTTTATCAAGATGTTTTTCGTAAGGTACTCTCAAAATGTTGTAATAGTTTAATTGGATGACATACTGATTTTCCCACGACCTCCAGGATCATATTCGCACACACTCATACGTTCTTCTCGCCTCCGTGAACAGCCATCTGTACGCCAAAGCTGGAGAAGTGCACCTTCCACCAGACCTCTATAATTCTGGGTTACATCATTTCTGCACGATGGGTTGAGAGGGATCTCCGGTAAAACTTCAGGCAGTGAGCTGAATGGCAAGAACCGATAATCTCAAGGCCATACAACGCATTTTGGGGTTTGCGAATTACTATTGCAAATTTATACGTAATTTTTCTACCATTGGGCTGTCCCTTAACAGCTCTTACGAAGAAAGGGGCTGACCCATCTGGCTGGTCACCTGACACTCACTCTGCCTTCAAGGTACTCAAGACAGCATTGTATCCCGCACCTATCCTGTCATCCACCATCAAATCTCCCCTTCGTGTTGGATCAATGCCTCCGACTGTGGTGGGGGCAGTGCGTCTCATGAGACCTATACCCCAAGACAAGTTACAACCCCTGTGAATAACTTTTTCCAAGAAATTCTCACCGGCAGAGAGGAATTTACGATGTGGGGTAACGCGAGATCTTGGCTGTTGAATATGGCTCTCCAAGAGTGGAGACATCTCTTGGAGGGGTCGAAAGAACCGTTTTACTATCCTCACGGATTCACAAAACCTTCTCTAATCGAGAACGCCAAAGCCCTGGTCCAAGACAGGCTCGTGGGTCTCTTTTTTTCCAGGTTTGATTTTCACCTTTCTTATATTCCCGGGACAAAGAACGTAAAGGACACACTTTCCAGACAACATTCCAGGAGGAGAGACCAGAGGCAGTCCTGGAGACCATTCTCCCACAGGAGAGGATTCTCGCCCCATCTAACTTTAAGTACCTCGTTAAAATTATGCATTCTCAAAGATGCATTCTACTAAGGATTGTGCTGGTTCCCCGACAGGCAAACTCTTGTGCCCTCAAGCTGTCCTGAGTCCGACCGTGGGGTCACTTTCGAAATCGCAGGCCATCCAGGGTTTAAGAAGAATTTCGACCTTATTCGTCTGAATTTTTGGTGGCCCAAAAAGTACCTAGGATATTTTGGAATATACCCGCGCTTGTCCTATCTGCGCGCAGAACAAGACACTCTCATCAAAAACCCCAAGGTTTTCCTCCTACCTCTCCAGCCCCGACCGTCCCTGGTCCCATATTTATATGGATTTCATCGTGGAGTTACCCAATCCAGAAGAATTAACACAATTTGGTGGTCGTGGATAGATTCTTAAGAATGGCTAATTTTATCCCACTTAAGGGACTGCCCACCTCTACCCATTCTCGTGATATCTTTACGGATCAAATTTTTCGGATTCATGGGATCCCTTCTTCTATCGTTTTTGACAGAGGGTCCACGTTTGTGTCCACGTTTTTGAGAACTTTCAACTAAGATATGGCATCTTTCCTCCATCTTCCTCTGCATATCACCCACAGTCAACGAAAGACGGAGAGGATTAACCAGTCCCTGGAAAAGTACCTAAGAGCTTTATATCTGACTCCCAGGATGATTGGACTCAACTCCTCCCTTGGGCGGAGGATGCTGTTATTCTGCCAAGATGAAGGCCACCGTGAGTCGCCGTTTTTTTTATAAATTATGACGTCTTCACCTCCCTGCTTGCCTATCTCCAACCTTCCGTCGTTGGATACGGCCTTAGACAAACGCATTTCTTCCGTCAAAACAGCATGGTCCAGGATTCAGACGACCCTTCTAAACTCCTCCCACAGATCTAAACTCTCGGCCGATCGCGCCGTGGTCCTGCGACCCAGGTACAGGCCAGGCGGATTTGGTATGGCTCTCTTCTCATAAAAATATCCACTTAAAGGTACCATCCCCAAAATTGGCACCTAAATCCTGGGTCTTTCTATTTTAGAACAGATCAATCCTGTGCATTTCGCCTCCAGCTACACACAGTATGAAGATATCCAATGTTTTCATGTTCTTCTTAAAACTTTTGTCTCCAGTCATTTCTTCCCGGACAGACTCGCAGCCGGATCCAGTTACATCCAAAATAACGAAGAGTATGAGATTCAATCTCATTGGTTCCCCGTGTCCCAGGGGTCAAACTCCAGTTCCTGGCCGTACAAGGAAAGGTTTAGACCCAGGAGAGGTCTTGGGTTCCTTTAAGGACATTCATGCCCCGGCTCTTCTTAGAGCCCTCAGAGGAGGTTTCCGGAGAAACCTTTTGAGGACCGTCCAGAGGCCATTCCTGAAGAGTGGGGGTACTGTAGGAACTGATTTTCTCAGCGCCGTCCAAGCAAACACAGACTACCATTAGGGGCGCAGTGCACCTCCGCTTAACCGCCCCTCCACGGCTGTCGATATCCCTCCGATCGCCGCAGGGCCCCTCCCGCAGACGTCCCCCACCCACCGCTCCTCCTCCTCAGTGGCGAGGCACTGATCCTCTGTCCGAACGCAACACGTTGTAATCCTCCCAATGCTGGTCACGTTGACAATGGCAGCTTACAGAGCGCACCCCAGCATCCACTCTCATCTACTTCCCTCCTGCCTATGAGGCCGCCCCCCTACACAGAATCTGATTTGCTCAGCGCCGTCCGGCGCAACTCACAGACTACCCTCAGGGAGACTCAGAGGTGCAGCTATAACCTCCGCTTATACCTGCCCTCACGGGCCGGTCAGCTCCTCGTCTCGCCGGCAGGGCCCCTCCTCCAATGCTTCTCGCGTGCACATGCAGCTTACCAGAGTCGCACGCACCAGCATACTCTTCTACTTCCACTCTGTATGGCCGCCCCATACACAGCACGGGTGTAATCAGAGTGCTACCATTGCTCACCTGGGTGGTATCAGCCCACCTATACAAGATGCATCCCTCAGCCTCCTGACCCGCTTCCATCCGACCCTGATTGTCAAGCCCAGCCTTAGTAGCATCTCTGAGCCCTCTCATCATCCTCTCGACATAGTCTCTGTATGGAAGTGTTGGTGTAACTCCGGTTACTACAGGTTTGGGACAGGCTCATATGAATACCCCCTGGGGCTGAGCAGAACAAAAGTAGAGGAAGTAGGGGGGAATTCAGACTCACACACGGTTGGTCCCGTCCTCATGTTCCACCCATTTCTACTCGAGCTGCCTCTAACTGCCCTCACCCTCACGGTACGTCGACCTAAAATCCTGGTGTGCTACTGTATTACTCGTGACTGCTGCCATGCGGGTTTGCGCGGTTGGGGTGCACTGAGTGGGAAAGCCCTGGCGACCCAGGTCGCAGAAGCGGCGGCCCACTAGGGCGCCGAGTAAGCACTAATTATGGTCCAGGGAGTGGGCACCTGCCCCCATGGCAGCAGAGGGAGACAGGGGGACGAAGGGGGGGCCAAACGCAGGGGGGCAAGGTGAGGGGATAGAGTTGAGTGCGCCCGTGCTCACTCGCTCGCTTATCTTCTTTCATCCTCTCCCGGCCTTCTCCTTCGCTTTTTCTCTTTAATTCATCCGAGTTTCTCTCCCGGCGCCTCTTGCTATTGTGTTCCTCTGCCTCCTCTGCCTAGGGCCTTCTTTCATTCCCTCTTGCCCCGCGTCTGTCTCTAGCTTGTCCTTTTTCGCTGTGCTTTTGTGTGTGGATTCGTTAGGTGCCTGGCTGGCTCGAGTACGCGTTGCACCGGCGGTGGGGTTTAAGGTCTCACTAAGAGCGGGTACAGATAAGGGAGAGAGGAACTAGAGAGCACCGCCGTCACAAACGTCATTTTCCCCCACCTCCTGACACCTCGGTCCCCCACCAGGCCAAACAATCACCATATCATTCTCCTATAACCCGGGTACCTGGCAAAGTTTGTCTAGTTATTATATCTGGCCTGGCAACGTTAACACCACAACTCGGACCTTGCTCCCTTTGCTGCGGGTGCATGTTCCTACATTCCACCTTCGGCACACGGGACGGGTCTGGTCTGCGGGCCAGCACCGGCATGAACAGCGAGGACGGAGAGCATGTAGGAAAAAGGCAGGGACCAAGATTGGAGAGATATCCCCAGAAGCAAGGAGTAGAATGGCTGAAGAGAATGTGTGGGTGATTTGTAGGTGCTGTGTTGTAGTGCAGGGGTGATAGCTCGTGTAGTGACAGAAGGTGAGGTAAGAAAGGAGTTAATGTGAACTGAGAAGTGGTTGAAGGAAGGACGAGATGGTGAAAAAAAAAAGAAAAAGCCTGGACGAAGCAGCGGAGACGGCGAAAGCGGTTGCTCGTAGTTTGGAAGTTTGTCCTCTTTGAGGGATTCCGTAGTAACCCGGCGTCACTCGCGTTTTCAGCTGTGCAGTTTCTCTAAGGCGTACGGTAAGTGGAGAATCTTACTGCGACTGGTTAACAGGAGATTATTACTTGCTGATCCTTATAGGGACTTTCATGTATATGATTACTATGTTTTTTTATCAATAAATGGTTGGATTATATATCAAAAACGATCCATGTACCATTCTGACTCTGGGAGAACTGCATGGAGTGAGGTATCCTGAGTCATGCCATTAGGGATCCTATCTACGTAAGAACCCACAACAGCAGCTCTGCAAACCAGAAAGACGATGGCACTATCCTAAAGAACCTTTATGTGCCTTGTACTGACCACATGGACGATTGTGTTTAAGATTATAGTATCTTGATAATGTCCACCCTCATCACTCCAGGTCTCTACAAGCACTCAGATCTACCCACAATCCCTAGCATTGCATCTTGACATTGGCATTAATTTTCATTAATTCAATCGCTGTGCAATCATCTGTTTTTGCTGAATTCCTTTTGTCCCCCCCTCTTTTCCTTTCTTAATGCCCTTGTATAGGGAAATTGGATTAGATTCCTCACGGCGGTCATGGCAGCAGGACTGTGCACCTCAGTTTTTCAGTGGACCATATCCGGTTCATTTGGTGCGTACAGTAATAGTGTACCTTTTTCCCTATATGCATTAGTCCTACACCACACCACACTCCCATAGAGAAAGGGCCCTAGTTATTCTGTGTTACTGCAAGCTTCACTTATCCGCAGCAAAAAACAAAGGTATAAGGGAACCGACTCTGCTGACACCTGTGCTGAGTAATATTGAGTGAAAGAATGGAAAAGGTGTATGGAAGGAAACATTGAAACCAAATATAGAGGTAATCCCAGCTACATGTATCTCATATGCCAACGGAGGCAAAGGAATCCATATTAGTGGAACAGCTAAACAGATTGTCAAGAACCACAAAAAACTTGTGGTGGGGACTGGTCTATAGTCTCAAGATCTGAATGAAAAGTTGATGACGGGAAGGTCTTAGCAGGGTAAGGGAGAGGATGAGAACAAGAAGAGAAGCCCAAGCTACAGGTCTGCCGAATTGTAAAAGAGGAGGTGCCAGGGGGTGGCACTTTGGCCTTAAGAGAATCCGGGGGCCCAAGTTGAAGTACTGAGTCTGAATGGTGTTGAACTGGAACACAGATACTCGTACAAGTGACAAGAATGATGAGGTGGAAAATACCGTTTAGCAGGCCACAGAGACCACCGGGTTCTTTGCACCCAAAGGGGAACCATTTCAAACTAGGAAGATGAGGGAAGAGGAAGAGAGGTGAGGTGCGACATCTCCGACAAAGAGGTTGGTTGCAACTGGACTTGGTGCGGGGGCTGCACACAGGCGACAATGTTATGCTTGGAGAAGGGGATATGTGATATGAATCAATGTCCCTAGGACTAGAAAGCTGAGCAGTCGCAAGGTTCCAATGTGCAGGAGGTTTACAATGCCTCTGTTAGAAGCTTGCTGCCAGCGTGGAGCAATTAGAAGAGTATTCCTGAAGGAACAGAGCTGTAAAAGACCAGAGAGGGAGCGTGACACCACAGAGAGGGAGAGAGAATTCCCACCAGCCAAGAAGAGGCTGGCTGGCACAGACCCTTAGGTTGCTGGACATCGGTCAGCAGAACCTGTGTGGGATCTGCCTGTGGTCGTGTAACCCAGGAAGAATAAAGGAGCAAGACTGCGCGAAGCAGGATGTCTGTCCAGGAAATTGGAGTAAAGACAGGGAGAAGAGGGATTTCTGGACTATCGTGGGGGCTGAGCTAGCACCCAAACCAAAACCGATAAGACACTAAAATAAGTATAGAGGGCCTCAAGACGTTTATATTGTTTTTGTTTGCGATATGTAGTACATATAAATATATATATCTATATATATATATAGTCGATAATGCAAGTTGGCATCAAATAGGATGCGTAAGCACAGGTGCACGTCCCATAATAGGAAGTGTTAGTTATACCGTTACCGTTCCAGGATAGGTAAACAAGAGACAGCAACTCAATGTTGAATACAGAAGTGTATTAGTGAAAGCAAAAAAAACATCCAGAATACCAACGTTCGCGTCCATACAGAATGGGACTTCCTCAGGGGGGGATACAAAAAAAACGGATTATATATATATATATGATGATAGAAGAAAAAAGCTGCGCTTAAAGGAACATCATAAACTGTGTATGGTCTATGTAGAATATCTGATGTATAACCTAAATGTAAGAATATTGAAAGGTATACAGACTATAAAAACCATAAGATAGGCCTAAAAAACCATACAAAAACAACACATGAAAATAAAGCAAATGAAGGTAAACCAATCTCAAATAATTCCGATGGATGAATAGGGTGCTGGTAGGTAGTGGTCTCCGGCAGCTCTCAGGTGGTGGACCATATATCTGTATATTGTGTTGCTAGCTACTAGTACACGTTTGGCGATTGGATAACAGTTTGTGGGTGGCTAAAAGGTAGAGGGGACTGGAGCTTTGTTGTTATTTTTACTCCCTAAACAGTAGGAGTAGCGTGTTTATTTTATGATATATTTACCATTAAACGGTACGGATTGGCCTATATTGTTGTTATTTAAACCCTGCAAATAAAAACCAGTTTAAGAAGTACAAATGTTTATATTATATGATATATAGTAGGGTATATATGTGTATATATATATATTTATATATATATATATATAATTATTAATATATATATAATATAAATAAAAATAGAATACGACCTGATCAATTCTGTTGGCTAACTAAATGCTTTATTTGTGCAAGCTTTCGAGATACACTGATCTTTTCTTCCGGCGGTGTTACAAGGAATTGAAAGCAAGAAAAGGTTTATTAAAAACAGTGCATCATGGACTGTATCGTGACTAGAGCCTATCCCTCCCTCCTGTGCAGTATGCGATATGACTTAAGGTGTTAAATGGTCCATGAATGTTGTGATATGTGTGTGTGTGTGTGTGTGTGTGTGTGTGTGTGTGTGTGTGTGTAAATATAAAATTATAAAGCGTCCACAGTGTATTCAGCACTTTATAAAAGATATGTGTGGAGTGGGAGTGTATACCAGTGGTGTGGGCAGGTGTAGACATGTAAGAGGGTGTTGCATTACTATTAGTGTGGGTAGATACTATGTGGTCCCTATTGGTATTTAGGGATGGAATTACATTGTGTATTTTTATGTGTAATAGACAGTTGTGTTTGCATTCATATAGCGCAGTATGTATAAACATGGCCTTTAGCACTCATGAGAAGTGAGTTATCTTGTGTCAGTAGTGACTCATGAAACTGTGGACTCGATTTAGGCCGCCGCTAAGTGTCCCGATCAGTTGCATACATTTGTATTCGTGCAACTGTCTCTCTTTCGGTGTTCTAAGATTACCTTTGAGTATGGCCACCTTCAGATCATCAATCTTATGGCCAGAGTCAGAGAAATGTTTGCCAACAGGACTGTCTCTTGTTCCACGTACGATGCTGTGGCGATGCAGATTCATTCTCTTGCTTAGCCCCTGTCCTGCCTCACCCATGTAGTAGAAGCTCCCTGGGCATTTCATGCACATGAGGTACACGACATTGCAGGAGGAACATGTGAACCTTCCTCTGATTTTGTACTCCAGATTCCTGTGTGGTATTTATATTGTGCCTGCTGTGTGAAGCATTGAGCATGTTTTTCATCTCTCGTCCTGGCATGGTCTTGTCCTGCATTCAGTTGCAGTGTTGAATACTTTACTCCTCACCATCATTTTCTTGAGATTATGAGGTTGTCTGTATGATAATAAGGGTGTTTCAGGGAAGTCCTGTTGCAGTCTTGTATCTTACTGGAGAATGGGTTGTCGTTCCCTGGCGATCTTGCATAGGGCTTCTAGGTTTGGGTTATATGTGACCACCAAAGGTACTCTGTCGCTTGTCTCTTTCTGTCTGTATTCAAGGAGATCACTTCTTGGTATTCTGGTGGCTTTGTGGATTTGCTGGTCTACAATTCTATGGCTATATCCACGGTTTATGAAATCTGTTTTCAAGGCTGTAATCCATTGGCCTCTGTCTGCTGTGTCGGAGCATATCCGGTTGTATCGTATGGCTTGACTGTAGATGGTTGAATGCTTAGTGTGTCGGGTGAAAGCTGTTGTCCCTCAAAAAGCTGGCTCTGTCTGTAGGTTTGCGGTGTATAGAAGTCTGTAGTTGGTTGTTCTTTATAGTAATGGTGGTGTCTAGGAAATATACTTTGTCCGGGGAATGGGTGAGTTTGAGTTTAACGGTCAGGTAAAACGTATTGAAGTTATCATGGAACTGTATGAGGACCTGTTTACGAGAGGTCCAAATCGTGAGGAGGTCATCGATGTACCGAAGGTATGTAAGGGGTTTCAAATGATAGGTGGAAAGAAAGTCACTTTCCAGTTTTGCACAGAACAGATTGGCATACTGTGGCGCCATCCGAGTGCCCATAGCAGTCCCGGTTCTCTGGAGATATGTGCCATTTCCAAACGTGAAGTAGTTATGGGTCAGAATACATTCGATGCATTTAGTCACTGTCTCTGTGAGTGGCTCTGCGGTAACAGAGAGTATCTGCAGGCTGAAATCCCATCTTTGTGGGGGATGTTTGTGTAACATGATTCTACAGATTGGTAAAATAATAAGTGCAGATAACGCTAGTGTAGATAATATTATACAGTGATATAAACAGTGGAACAAAACCTGTGATACAATTTGTGATGAAGGTAGTCCTTAAGCTGCCTGAGAGGTTGATCCGGTATCTTCCAACCAGATGAAAAGATTTGTGTAGAATGGTCTCCTATGGCGCTGAGGATGAAGAATGGAATAGAGTCTTGTGCAGTGGTTTCTTCTTATATGGAATACCTCAGAGAAGGGAACAAGAAATAAACAGAAAACACCACAATAGTGTATTACCCTTGAGACAACAATTGCCGTGGTGGACAAGAAACAAAGAGCATTTATTGGTTAAAACAATTGTAACCTCAATTGATATAAAACATGTAATGATTTAATAAACAGTAGACTATTCTCCTGTTAAACAAGAAGATTGTTCTCCTGCTGAATAAGAAAAGGCTCCCAAGCACTTGTGCTTAAGGAAGCTACGTTGCTCCGCCGTGTGGTAAAACTGAAATCCTACTCACCGTCCATGAGTAGGACATGTGCAGTGGTTCGGGGTCTTTGCCAGGGATAGCCCAGCCTCTCGCGGGGGTGCAGAATGTCCGTAGTGCGGGAGATCTCCTTCAGTCCTCGTGGTCTTGCTGCCAACATCCCTGACGAAGAAACCCATCAATTGGAGTTTCGAACCGCGTAGGAAGGTTTTTGGCCATCCAGGGACACCGTAGCTGTGCACATCAGACGGTGACGTCAGCAGGAGGAGACGTTTGGAAAATCTCCTGTTGGCAGCAAGACCACGAGGACTGCAGGAGATCTCCCCGCACTTACGGACATTCTGCACCCAGCGGCGAGCGGCTATCCCTGGCAAAGACCCCGAACCACTGCACATGTCCTACTCATGGACGGTGAGTAGGATCAGTTTTAACCACATGGCGGAGCAACGTAGCTTCCTTAAGCACAAGCGCTTGGGAGCCTTTTCTTATTCAGCAGGAGAACAATTTCTTGTTTACAGGAGATAGTCTACTGTTTATTAAATCATTACATGTTTTATATCAATGGAGGTTACAATTGTTTAACCAATAAATGCTCTTTGTTTCTTGTCCACCACGGCAATTGTTGTCTCAAGGGTAACACTATTGTGGTGTTTTCTGTTTATTTCTTGTTCCCTTCTCTGAGGTATTCCATATAAGAAGAAACCACTGCACAAGACTCTATTCCATTCTTCATCCTCAGCGCCATAGGAGGCCATTCTACATGATTCTACAGATGCAGCAGCCGTTATTCGAACAAATCAAGGCACCGTTTTCGTGTGCGCTGCTGAACACCATGTGGCATTAGCCGCCAATTGCCCCAGCACATGTGTTTATCACGGTTGCTTTGTTTGAATTTCATGGATTGTGTGCAATAAAATGCAATGAAATTAATTAATTGCAATGTGTACAGTACTGTGCTACTGTGTCAATTTCAGGTGTTTAAAAGCCAGAACACTAAATGCCATTTTATGCACTTGCCTGCATTCGCGTCTTAAGGCGATACGGTTGGAAGAAATCCTGCGGCAGGACATGGGTATTCCGAGGTATATACCGTGTGAAGTGTTTCAATAACGGATGCTGCATCTGTACATCCATGGTTGCTAGTAGTGTTCCTGTTGGGAGGGGGCCTGTAACAGGGACTTATCCCTGTTAAGAATCTTGCCTCTAATCCAGCAGTGTGCTGGTTAATTGCACACCTGCAATCAACCACCCCACCTGTCTAATCAGAACGCTGTCAGAAAAAGCCTGTTCTGAGATACAGGAAGGGAGGATTCCTGAGCTCACAATTGGAGCTGACCCAGGAAAGGCAGACAGAAGATTCCTGAGTCTCACAATTGGGGGTTGAACCAAGGAAGGACAGATGTCTTGAGCTGCAAGCAGGCTGATAGCAAGACAAGGGGACCAGACCTCTACACCTGGACAGACATTGCCTTAGCACACAAAGGTGCTGACCCAGGAGACCAGAGATGCTTCTCCTACAGCTACAAGAGACAGATAAGACTTT
>WSYH01005940.1:0-41138 GCA_036426205.1 Ascaphus truei
GTACCATTAACTGGCACAGCGATTGGTGTAATGTAGCCCCAGCTTTTGCAAACCTGTACATCTGTCAATATAATGTATGAGATGACCAATATTTTGAGTCAACATCAATATCGACATTTGATTTTTCACTATCACGGATTTATTGATGACCTACTCTTTCTGTGGTCAGGTACGGAAATAGAATTATTGGACTTTTACAATACACAACTCATTACCCAGTCCTATTTGATTTTTCATTGAGCTATAATAACATCAACTTTCTGGATGTCTTGGTCAATAAAGTTAATTTGCAACTACAGACCAATTTATATACCAAACCCACTAACCATAACACATTATTACTGGCCTCAAGATTTCATCCAGTCCCTCTCAAAAAGGGATTTCCATATTCACAATTGATCAGAGTGGCAAGAATTGCTAGTCAACCTGAAGACAAAATACAAGAAATGAATAATATGTCGAGAGTTTATAGCTATGGGATACAATAGGAAGGAAGTTGAAATCAATGTTCAAAATGCTCTAAAATTAAACAGAGAAACTCTTTTGAAGCAGAAGGACAAATCCACTAACATTAGGCCGCGCTTGTAGTGCCGGTGACGGCGATGCTGACGTCACGCCGCGGTCGCTGGAAGAATCAAATTGAAGTGACTTCCAGTGATCGTCGCACCGCTCCTACTATAAGCGCACGCAATGCGTAAATACAATTGTTTTGACGCGGCATCACTATAAGTGCGGACTTAGAATGTCTGTTGTCACTAAATTATCGAGCATCACCAAGAATTCTTTCTTATACTGGCTTGCCACCAGAATGGGTGGTACCCCACTACCACAGGGGGTCCCCTGGCCCTCAAGTGGCCAGTGGAGTATCACCCATTTCACATTGCTTTCCCAATGCTAACCCTTTAGCATCGCCAGAACGGTATTTTCGGAATCCCCAGAAATATCAAATATTTTTGACCAAAATAAGTTTTTAGGCAGACCCGCAATCAAAGATAGCTTTTTTTATAACCTATTTGGGAGGGGATGCGACTGCATGGGCTATATCGTTAGTGAATTTAGACAGCCCATTGCTATATAATCTAGGTCAGTTTAAAACAGAATTTTAGCAAATATTTGATAGATGAGCTATCAGCAGATAACAAACTTCTGGAGCTCCGGCAGGGCAACAAAGACATTTTACCCAGTTCAATCGTATAGTGCAAGAGTCCGTATGGCCTAAAGATAAAAGAGCTTCCCTGTTTTATAGAGGTCTCAGAGATGAGATTAAAGATATTTTGGCCATGTTGTATCAAAAACTGATGCCTACTCAGGGTTACTGGATTTAGTTCTTTAATTGGAACACCGTTTAACAGAACGTAAGGAAGAAAGACAGAGTAAGGGCTCCAGAACTATTTATGAATGCCAAGATTCAGTCCGACATGAAAACACTGTTGGTCAAATAAGGGAAACTTCAACCGAACCCATGCAAATAGTGGGAGCCTGGGGATCCCTTTCACAGGAGGAAAAGGAAAGAAGGCGAAAGCAAGATTTATGTTTCTATTGTGGGAAGCTAGGTTATTTTGTGCGGGAATGAACCTACACCAGAATGTTAAGAAACCAAAAACTCCACTTTGTTCTACTAACACACTACAGGTGGCATGTCACACTAGATCATTCCAGCTGTTATTCAGTATAAAGACCATGACCCATTGATGTTTCCATTCTCATAAATTTTGTAACTTTTTTGATTTATCCTTTGCTAAAAGGTTGGACTTACAAAAGCATCACAAGAAACAAGAAGAAATGGTCAGAGCAGTTGATGGGTCAATTCTTACTTTAGGCCCTCTGCAGTGGCATACTCCTCCATTGAAAAATACTTGCAGTAATGGACATTCGGAAATCCTAAATTTTGATCTCATTGATGCGTCACACTTCAAAGTTATCCTAGAAATGCCATGGTTGATGGAACGTAATGCAACTATTGACAGGGTGGAACGTTCCGTGAAATTGTTGTCCATGTTTTGCAGAGATTAGTGTTTTACGAAAGTCCTTAGAAACAAGTGCTGAATCAAGCTGCCTATCTTTACTCTGTACTTTTGGAGCTCCATCGTACACTTGCCGTCGATGATTCATCACCAAGATAAATCAAGGTTTTAAAGTTGTTTTTGATCAAATGAAAGTGATATCCCTGCCCACTCTTTGCTCTCTTTATTGCCAAATTGAAGTAGAACCTGGCGCTAATATCTCTTGAGTCCCATTAAAAGGCAAGAGTCCAAAGAGAGCGATATGGAAGGGAAATTTCTTGGAAGGCTTTGTTCTTCAGGACTTTTTGATTTATCTGAAGACAAAATTGATGCAAATGAAGACAGAGAAAATAGTGATGTTTTTAGACAGTGATTGAAGATATTTTTATCTTCACAGTTTCAGCTCTGACAATGAAGATGAAAACATTGAAGTGCAGGAAGAGAAGCCTATAAATCTGCATGTGATAGCAAAGTGTGGGAAATTGAAGGACGTAAATGAATATGTAACGTCCCCCTTGGATGGTTCTGGTCTAACTTCCCAGTGGACTCTGGTATAAAAGTTGATGATGTTGGTAAAATACTTGCTATAACTGAAGACGTTAAGAACATAGGAAATCATTTCTTCACATCTCCCACACAATATATATATATATATATATCAGCCAATGACACGCCCCCTCCCCTAATAGCCACGCCCCCCCCCACCCCTGCTCTAAAATGTTGCAGGACAGCGATCACTCATGCTTGGAGAGCTGGTGACATCACCACTCTCCAAGCATGAGCGAGCTCAGCGGCAGCGTGGAATCAGCCTTAGGTCTGGGACATGGTGATATGAAGAGCGCTGGGCAGCGCTGACGCTCATGCTCTCCTGCTCAAGCAGGAGATTTTTCGTGTCCCTGCATGAGCGTCAGCGAGCGCGCTTGTGTTCCGAGTGGGAGCCGGGCGGGAGGCGGGCCTGGAGGCGGGCCGGGAGGCGGGGTTAGGGCGCCACGTCACGGCGCCGACGTCACGGACTGCCATTGGCTTCTGGCAGTCACGTGACGGCCCTGCGCTTGCCTCAGCGGCAAAATGTAAACTTGCCTGTCTCCTGCATTTCCGCACGCCTCCGCACGCCTGCGGAAGCGCCGTCTAAAGCCCTGATAGGGATAATGTTTCCCCTCAGCGCGCCTCAGCATGGTCTTTTTGACCATGTCCGAGGCCTTAGGGTGTTGTAGGAAATCCTATTACATAACTCTATGTTAGAAATGGCTCCACAAAGCATTGCATCACTAGTGCTGATTAATGAATTCTGATTTCTATAACTTACAGCCATAGATTTTGTTGCTGAGGGCTGTTTAAAGTTCACACATTTTTTTGCATCTCCTAATGAGGTTAATATCACTATTCATTTATCTTAGGGAATACGACAATAATTAAAAAAATATATATATAGCTGCTGTCCTATTTCTTAAATATAGCCTAGTTTTAACCACCTGTGCAGAAGCCGGGATATCCTGATAACCTGACCTGTTGGGGGGGGGGGGGGGGTTAGAACTGGAGGTGAGCACCACTGATCTAAATCCCAATGTCATTGAATACAAGCACTACGCCTTAAATATCAACTTTATTTTATGAATGACAACTCTCGTGAGTTGTAACTTTTCGTCACCATGTGTTCTATTATGGAAACAAATCACAGTGACTATTGTCGATGTAACCGCTGCGATCTTGACACTTGTGTAGTGGGACATTCGAACAAGAATCTTATGTTATACTGTATATAAAAATCGTCTTCTTTTTTTTTTTTTTGTTTTAATAGTGAGAAAGGATCAGAAAAGGCGGCAGCATCCTACAAACTCCTTGGAATTGTTTCCAAATGAAATTCTGTTTAGATTACATATTTTCTCTGCAAGTGCATCCATGAAATATGATAAGGTCATGATAATAATGTGAATTCGCCGTTTCTTAGGCAGGGAATGAGATTACATAGACTGAGTTCCTACTGAGGCCTATCACGCACAATAGCCCTCAGTCTAAATGAAATGGTGTTTGCCTGTTTATGTGAAGAATGATGAAACTTTAAATGAATTGTTGACCTTTCTTGAATGACATGTGACCTGTAAGATATCTGAGCAGTACATCAATGCTAGTTGTGGAAAATTGCTGTCTGTTGACTGAAAATAAACAATACGATATAAAATACGGTTTCAAAATGACTTGGTGAAACACTGAAAATATTATTTTTAGTGTCTAGTTAGAACTCATCGGTGGATTTTAAATCATCTTTCAACCTGAAAATGTATGTTTTTATGACATTTTTGCAGAGATGTGCTTTGTTTCTGTACAGTGAAAAATAATTGCACGTGCATGGAAAGAGCTTTAAAACTCTTAGAACTTTTCCATATACTTAAACATGCTGAAAATGTGCCGAAAAAGATACATTAAGGTTTATTATACAGTGTGTGTTTGCAACAAAAAAAGCTCGAAAAAAATATTTATTGAGGATTAACACTGACAGCACCCTATCCTATGTTATACTTACTCAATCCATCCCTCATTATTTTCATTATAATGAGTAGTATTAATAATAGAAGTATTACAGATGTGCAGAACGCTTGCACAACGTTTGCGCTCAACGTAAGCCTTATGTAATATTACATTTGCAAGGTTTTGTGTGACTCACCAACCAATTAGATTGTAAGCTCTTCGGAGCAGGGACTCCTTTTCCTAAATGTTCCTTTTTACTGTATGTCTGAAGCACTTCTCCCCTCTAAGTGTTATATTATTTATTATTTATATAATTATCACGTATTACTGCTGTGAAGCACTGTGTACATTAGTGGTGCTATATAAAGACATACATACATACATACTCAGGAATGCATGTGTGACGTCTTGAAAAGTTCCTGCTGATACTGTGGCCCTTATTCTGTAAGGTGGGATAAGCGCAGGTGAAGTGCTTAATGCAGGAAAAGCCCCATTAAAGTCAATGGGACTTTCATGCGATAGCACGTCACCTGCGCTTATCCCACCTTACAGAATAAGCCCCATATATCTTTTCTTGAACAATTACTTTTTATGTGTTTGCAGCAAAGTGGGACACATTTACACCTCTCTATTTTTAGACTACAACAATCGAAATGACCGGCAGTTGTAATGTTATGGCACTGTGTACATTTATACTGGAACCACAATCACTGTGTTTTTGACATTTCAGTTGTAGCCATGTATCCTCTTGGCTACTAATCTGCCCAGCCTAACACATAAACCCTGGTACCAGTGCAGGCACTGTTAGGGTTAATCTGGGTTCCACTGCAGTAAACAACTCCCTTGAGTGGCAAGGGGGGTGGACCTGAGGCCTGTGTGCTGACCTATCAGGCACTCTGACTTAGGACCCTTCCCGCGGATACAAAATGTACTGCAGATCAAAATGTAGTGGTTGTTGAAAGTGTGGATCCAGGGCCCTGGCCACCTTCCTTCCCTTCCCACAATTGAGTGGGATAGTACCCCTTACTTCACCAGGGAGTAGGGGAAAAAAGGATAGATCTTTGGGGCCTCAAGCCCTGGGGTTTGAGTTCAGGGGCCCTACGAAGAGTGTACCTGTTGTATACTACAGTATAATGTACTGTTGTACTATGAAGAATAAAGACCAGTTGCTGCTTTTATACTCCTGTCTGTGACTGCAGTTTATCAGGGGGAGTGCAAGAAGGTTGTTCCTGCAGGGACTGGACCCAGAACTGATGGGGCCTGCGGGGAATGGAGGCGCTGCACCCATGTTCGAGATGAGAGCTCTATTTCCTGGAAGCCTGTCCTGTCTTCTCCACTAACATTGGCGGACACTCAGCAATCCTGTAAGCCTCACAGGTACAGCACAGCGAGAGTACAGGTAACAGTGAAATCTCCCTTGGGTGGAGGAACACCTGTTACACAGTGATGAAACTCTATTAACTAACATGTTGGCAGTAAAACGATTGATTTATGAAAACCTGATTATATATGTATATCTTGATACTAGCATGGCACCATTTTGGTGTTCATCTTCTTTTTTTTTTTTCAAAAGTAAGAAACAGGGTAACACCCGCTCAACCTCTGTATAATGAATGGTGGGAAGGATAGGTTCACAGGAGAATAGTATAAGGGAAAGCAGGGTTCACAGTCAAGCTCTCTCTCCTTGTTGGGGTAGGTAGGTAATGGAACACCGATCTGGTGAAATGCCAGTGGGTAAGGTGTAGATGTAGTGGATACGAGTAAACACTGCCTACTACAGAGTAGATCCCCTGTGGGCAAATAAGAGTGTATAAATGATAAAGATAAAATGTAATACTTTATTCGGTCTCGTGGTCATAAAATAGAAGGACTCTTATTTGCCCACAGGACATCTACTCTGCAGAATTCGGGGTATTTGAACATACAGTACCAGTGATCTTTCCAACATAAACATCCGGAGCCTGCTGCCCAAACTAGACGAACTAAGGGCATGGTGCCTTATGCATAAACCCAAAGCCATCGTTCTTACAGAAACATGGCTATCCTCTAAAACCCCTGATGCAAATATCGCCATTCAGGGATACTCCATTTTTAGGAGAGATAGGTCAAAGAGAGGAGGAGGGGTGTTATTTTATATTGCAGACACCTTACAATTTACACTGCTACATTGCCCACCAAGCCCACCCTCTTTTGAAATTCTAGTTGGCAAAATCTGCCTCCCCTTTTCTAAGCCCATCTTGCTTGCTGGCATCTACCGCCCCCCTAAAGCCCTTCTACAATCCTTGACTGATATCACCCAATTTCTTGCCTCCATTTCCTCTCTGAATGAGAAGAGTGAGCTGCTAGTTCTTGGGGATTTCAACTTCAATTGGCTTGACCCTAAAAACCACAAAATCCAGATACAACTCAAGTCACTTAACCTATCGCAACTCATTTCCCAACCCACACGAATAAACCTGAAGTCGCATAACCATTCCTTGCTAGACTGGATTCTCTCCTCAAACCCCAGCAGAATCCAATCCTCTGGCATCCTTCCTGACATTTTCAGTGACCATGCAATAGTGTACTGTGTAAGGAAAATTAAACCGCCCCATTCAAGCCCCAAAGTTCTCCTCACTAGAACATTTAAAAACTTTAACCCACAACAGTTTCTGGATGACCTTACCAACTGCCCATGGCACAGAATCGATTTAATTCCCGACCCTGATTCTGCGCTCGACTATTTCCAATCCGAGTTCTTAAAACTCTGCGATACCCATGCTCCACTACGCAAAATAAGGGTACGGGGGGCCCACCTTCCATGGGTTACACCTGACCTTATAGCACTCTACCAGTTCAGGGATGCCTTGTGGAAAAGCTACAAAGTAACTGGCACTACCAAGGATCTCAATCACTACAGATGCCTGCGGAACGTGTGCACAAGGCAAACAAGGCATGCAAAAGCACAATATTACTCTGACAATCTCCTCCAGAATACATCAAACCCAGCTAATTTCTGGAAGGTTATCAACAATATATTCCAGCCTCCTAACCATCAACAACCAAGTAATATCACTAAGGGGGATATTACTCTGACAAACCCCACTGACATTGCAAATGCATTCAATGATTACTTTGTGGGGTGTGCCACTAACCTATTAGCGAAACGCAGCACAAACCCCAAACCTGAATCTCATCCTGGGAGTACCCCTATTGTCCCACCCCCTCCCAACACTGCCCACAATTTTCAATTTAGCCCAGTATCTGAAGAGGAGATTACACAAGCGCTCCTCAAACTAAAACTAAGCAGCCAATGTGGACCCGACTTACTACAATCTAGGTTCCTACGACTTGGTGCCCCAGCCATTGCCAAACCAATTGCGTCCATAGTCAACTCTATCCTGTCTGCAGGCCATATCCCTAAGACCTGGAAAACTGCCAGAGTTGTCCCAATCTTCAAAAGTGGGGACAAAAACTCTGTCTCAAACTACAGGCCAATCTCACTTCTCCCAATTCTATCCAAAGTTATGGAAAAATGTGTCCACTCCCAAATAAGCGAGTTCTACACCAAGACAAATTTCCCTAGCCAATTCCAGTCTGGGTTTCGTCCCAAACACTCCACCGTAACTACCCTGCTAAAAGTTTGCAATGAAATCCAGTGTGGAATGGAACGGGGACAACTCACTGGTGCAGTATTCCTAGATTTTGCAAAGGCTTTTGACACAGTTGATCATGCTATCCTGCTTAACAAACTCCAGAGCTCTGGAATAGGGAAACATGCTTTAAACTGGTTTCAGTCCTACCTATCAGGAAGATCCCAACATGTGTCCATCTCAGGCTCTAACTCCAACCCCCTGGATATCACCTGTGGTGTCCCGCAAGGCTCTGTTCTGGGGCCCCTACTCTTCTCAGTGTTCATTAATGATCTTCCCACAGCTTGTAAGGAAGCCTCAATACACATGTATGCAGATGACACAATCCTGTATGCACACAGCCATAGCCTCTCTGACCTTCAACACATACTTCAGTCTGACTTTTTGAGACTCGAAAACTGGATTTCCCAAAACAAACTGTTTTTAAACACTGACAAGACGGTAACAATGGTATTTGGGACCAAGACTAAATTTGTAAAGCTTCCAGTGACTGAGCTCCTGATTAGAACCAACGCTAAAACCACCCTAACACCTGTCACTAGTTTTAAATACCTGGGCTTATGGTTTGACGCCCACTTAACATTTGGGATGCACATTGATACCCTGACAACCAAGACCTATGCCAAACTAGGGGTACTTTACAGGAACAAATCCTCCCTAAGTCTCCTGGTCAGAAAGCGTATTGCACAGCAGATGCTAATGCCAATTATTGACTATGGAGACATAGTATATGGCTCGGCTCCTCAAACCCACCTTAGCAAACTTGACACCCTCTACAATTCAATTTGTCGTTTTGTTCTCCAATGCAACTACAACACACATCACTGCGAAATGCTCAAAGAACTAGATTGGTCATCACTAGAGTCTAGGCGCAAAGTTCACCTTTCCTGTCTCACCCTCAAATACTTTCTGGGCAAGCTACCCAGCTACCTGAACAAGCTCCTCACCCCTACCACATGCAGTACCTATCACCTGAGATCAGGCTCCAAAAGACTATTCATGGTCCCAAGACTCAACAAAGTATCCGGACGTTCCTCCTTCTCCTTCCGTGCACCCCAAAACTGGAACAACCTACCAGAGACTCTCATATCCACCACCAGCTTAAGTTCTTTCAAATCTAAGGCTGTCTCACACTTTAATCTGGTCTGTAACTGTTTCATAAGCTCATAATATATATTTTCTTTAACTGTGCATGCAATGTCTTGTATATAAATGTATACCTTGTTCATTTATGTAACTGTATTTGTAACCATGTATTATTTGTTTTACTCTGTGCCCAGGACATACTTGAAAACGAGAGGTAACTCTCAATGTATTACTTCCTGGTAAAATATTTTATAAATAAATAAATAAATAAATAATAGTACAGGCCACACAGGCACTCGATGTAGTAAACTACATATTTAGTCTTGCAGTTCATAAACTCTTGTATTCTGAGTTTAGTACCATTATGAAGATGCAGATAAAATTGCCCAGTGATTAAGAACTTGCAATCTATATATTCATGACGTTTGTGTACCCCTGCTGGACCGGTTAACCGATGTGTCTGGGCGGCATATTTTTCCTACTAGATCAGGTTTTAACAAAAGGTCTTTATAACCTCTACCCCGTTACAACAAAAAAGTGGGGGAGCCACAAAATGGTGACCGATTTTGGTGTCACTTGCCAGTATATGCCAGTTTCGCAAAACACAATTCTAATCAACTGTGATGCAGTGCTGATAAAACAAATTTGATTTGCGTTGGATATGTCTTTAGGTTCAGGGTGTAGCAGATAATTTCTATCAACCAGACAAGCAATATCAATGGCTGTGTGTACCTCACCTTTATCATATCCACTGTTGACAAAACTCTTATTCATCTTAATCAAAGCTGGTAATCTCTTCCTGTCATCACTGGTTGTCATCACTACTCGCAACATTTGTGAGTATGGTAATCCTCATGAAAAATCACTCCTTATATACCTATATGGACCAGATGCACTAAGATCTGTTAAATCAGGGCAACTAACATGATGTTACCTAACTGGCATTTTTTTCTTGTGTCTAACGGATATGCACTAAGCTAATGATATGCACAACAGTGGCTGTGACCCAAAGCAATATTGTAATGATAAATGCAGTAGCGGGTACGTTAATAGTGTAGAGACGTGATAACCATCCCAAAAAAACAAATGTGTGTTCCAATTAACTCACATGCATTCCAACTGTGTAAAGAATGTGCGCTACATAAACGTGATGCCCATGTGCACGTTAAAATTCAAATAAATACACTGCACATAGGGAAGGTTATTGGCCATTGTAACCTAGCGCTACCATTTGGCTCCAAATTCTCAATTACATCAATACCCAGGGGAATACAGTGCTCACTGTGGATATGTTCAAAAAAACATGAGCTGATAGTAAGCGCAAATTTCTAAAAAGCTTGCTGACCATGCAGATGCGACAAGGTGCTCCAGGAGATGGACCATTGCCAGAGATGAAGCTGACCCAATATGAGTGGAGAATGATGGAGGTCATCTCCACTTCTCAGGTTGTGGACCTTTCATCACTGGTGTACACGGGGGATCTTCCTGAGAACTGTAGCAACCTGTAATTAAACGTCAGTCACACATACATGTGATGGGTATTTCTCAATATAAACTATATGTAAGATGCTTATATTGAAGACCTCAAGTGTACTACAGACCACGACTTTAAATTTCAAACATGTAGCACTCATTTGCACAGAATCCACTTTCAAATGGATCTCCGTATTACTTTTAATTAACAAATACTTACTGTATTATATCATAGATCCTCCCGAAGGCCTTGTAGGCTGAAACGCGTCAGAGGATCTGCTTGCACCTTTGTGCCATTAAAGCTTTTTTCACTGCCACTCATCAGCCTTCAGTAATTTCTTGTAACTGTGCGGGGCTTTACCCCCTTCAGGAGGATCTATGCTATGCTGTTCAGTCTCGCCAACACGTCAACCTGCTTATGATGTCCCGTCTTCCTCGTGAGTGTATCCGGAAGTCTGCTGTTGCTGCCGGTCAGCTGACCACCCACCGCGATCCAGCGGATGTAGGGTTGGCGGTGAAGAGGACACGGGCAAACTACGATGCAGGGGTGCCCCCTCCACTCCATAATTATCTAACGCCAAGACAAGGTCGGATCGCAGGAGAAACAACATTTCCTAAATGAAGAGGATCCGGCAGGCACGGTGTCTACAACCCCAGGATCAACAAGTGAGTCTTTTTATCTCAACTTAATAGTGCTTGAAGCAAGCCAGTTGCTGGAAAAGACATTACACACCTTATACTTACTCAATGTGGGGTTGATTCTACCTGAACTCCGGTATTACATTATAATAGATCACATCACTAAGCAGGATTTTACTATTTCTGAGCGCCTGTTGGGTTTTTCTTTGATTTACCCGTCATACATTACTGTATTATATAACCTATAACATTAAAGATTTCATAATGTATTAATCATCTTATTAAAGAAATATACATCCCAAAACAACTTTATCGACACAAAACCATAACTTTTTCAATAAATAGTTTTACATACAGCATACGGTATTCTTATAATTGTTTTAATGACCATCATACAGACAGCTATCAGGGGAATTACAGAGCTCCATGGATTTGTCTTGTGAAGGTGAGCACCAAGAGTCTGGTCTTACTTGGCCTAACCTGGATAGTATATGAAGAAACAGAGAGCTGGTGTGCCCAATGAATATTGTCCACTCTCTAGCACCACCGAGCAAAAATTATCAAAGCTCTTAGATTTCAGTTATCGCATCCACTCCTCTTCTTCCTCCTTCTCCCTACTCGCCCCTTACATTAAACAGGCTAACGGAACATCATGCATCGGAGGCTGTACAGTATGTGTTCATCGTCTCATGAATGCTGTTTGGAGCGGCTCCCTATGTGTGACGTCTCTGCCATCGCTACAGCGCAACTTGACGTAATTGAATCACTTGTCATGTGCAAAGACATGTTGCCATAGTAACACGTCTCTAGAAACGAAGAAGTGACAAGTGAAAAACATATACATACTCTAAATGCCCTAAATGTGCAAAAAAGAATATCCTACTTTTCTTAATCATTTTCATTAGTAACTAGTGTCATATTCCAAGCAGTTTAAACATTAGCCCAAACTGTAGCATACAGTCATATATTTACATAACATGTATGATACAGAACACAATATGCTGCCTTTCTGTTAACATGTCAAAACACACTTTACTTATGCAAAATACTTATTTTAAACAATCTCTATATACATTCTAGTCTTGTACACATACTGTAGCAGGCTGTGTATATTCTACAACTTCCTTTACAGTGTCCAAAAATGTAAACAGCATGTAGTTTATTATTATCTGATACATTAACTGATTGTGTGTATTTTTTTTTCAATCTGCTCAGTGCCTTCATTTCAGAGAAGATTGAAGCCTTTTTTCTGCATGGTCTTTTTCAAACGTGTAAGCTTCATGCAGCTACTCCATGTAAAACATGGCGACTATTTACCTGTATATCTTAGATTGCTTTTATTTGTGTAAGAATGTAGTGGTTTTTAGGTTTACCCACTTCTGTTTTGTGATCAACCGTCCCACTTTTTCAACAATTGTGTCCATTAGCAGTCCAATTTCAAAAGAATGGCCAACCATTCATTTTACAGTACCTCCTCGCCAGACATCCGCCACGTGGCTGCCCTATACCTTTCCTGTACCAAGGTCACCAGAATTAGGAATCACCCCAAAAGAGGACACAAATAGGGCCCCAAGTTCTATGCTAGAACATCTGATGGGAATTATTTACTCTTCATTGAGATTCCTGTACCGCAGACCAACAGGCAGACATCCATGGCACCAAAAAACAGTGTTTTGGGCCCGGAAGGATTAATACTGCTAGGGTCCCTGCTTCTGAATGGGACCCCAATATAATTAATCCTCCTGGGCCAGAGTGCTCCTTCAGACTGTTTGGGTTCTGTGCTGATGATCTGAAGGATTAATGCTGCAGGGATCAGAAGCAGTGAACCCTGCAGCGTTAGTCTTGATGTTTTCAGGGGGCCATGATTGCAGGCGGTAACGGCGCCCCGGCTCCAAAAATAGTAAGTCTGGCATCTATTCCATACAAATAGACATGGCCAGAACTATTGAAAATAAACAGGGGGTGTGCTTCCGTTTTTTCCACAGCATGCAAATCGAAGAGTTTGAAAAAAATAGGCACTACATACACCAGGGAACCAGCACATAAATGATATCCAAGAGAGCGCGTACCCATAAAAGTGACACATTTTAATGAATCATCCAAAAACAGCTACATAACGGGGTGCAAGAACCCCCACCAACGCGTTTCGAGCGCAAGCTCTTTTTCAGTCGCCTTGAAAAAGAGCGTGCGCTCGATACGAGTAAACGAGTAAACATGTAAGTAGTGCCTATTTTTTCAAACTCTTCGATTTGCATGCTGTGGGAAAAACGGAAGCACACCCCCTGTCTTGGAGGATTGAGTGAGGATCCAAGTGGACATTACCAACCTGAATGTGAGTCAATTATTCCCTTGCATATTGCTTACCCTCCATTTCGAGATATATATATATGCTTGGACACTTAGTTGTGAGGTTTCCTACTGCAGTGTTTGTGGAAACCCTTGCCAGCTAGTCGTATTACATTGGAAGAGTGATCTATACCACGTGGTTATGGGTTGGTAAATCATTATCATAACACTCAAGGGTGGAACTCCTAAGGAACATCAAGTGGACTCAATATATGCTTATACAAGAGGTTGGACCTGTTTTTAGAGCACCACACATTTTTTTTTCCCCATAATATAGTTACATAGTTTATAGTAGATGAGGTTGAAAAAAGACATACATACATCAAGTACAACCTATGCTAAATTTAGATGACAGATACTTTATCCTATATCCGTACTTACAGTATATTAATCCAGAGGAAGGCAAAAAAAAAAAAAAAACCCAGTGACACATTTTCCAATGATAGCTGATAAGAGGAAAAATAAATTCCTTCCTGACAAAGAATTGGCAAAAATATATATATCTTACATAGTTACATAGTTAAATAGTAGAGGAGGTTGAAAAAAGATATCCGGTCATCAAGTTCAACCTATGCTAAATGTAGACGACAGATACTGTACTGTAAGTACGATATCAGATAAAGTATGTGTGTGGTGTCTGTGTGTGTGTGTCTCTGAGTGTGTGTCCCTCAATTCTCTCCCTCTCCCTTCCCCCCTTCCCTCCATTCTCTCCCTCCCCCTTCCCTCCATTCTCTCCCTCCCCCTCCCTCCATTCTCTTCCTCCCCCCTTCCCTCAATTCTCTCCTTCCCCCCTTCCCTCCATTCTCTCCCTCCCCTTCCCTCCATTCTCTCCTTCTCCATCCATCATTCTCTCTCCACATTCTGTGTCTCTCTGTCCCCATTCTGTGCCTGTCTCTCTCCCCATTCTGTATCTGTCTCTCTCTCCCCATTCTGTCAGTCACTCTCTATCCACATTCTGTGTCTGTGTCTCTCTCCCCATTCTGTGTCAGTCACTCTCTCTCCCCATTCTGTCAGTGACACTCTCCCCATTCTGTGTCTGTCTCACTCTCCCCATTCTGTGCCTCTCTCTCTCCCCATTCTGTGTCTGTCTCTCTCTCCCCATTCTGTGTCTGTCTCTCTCCCCATTCTGTGTCTGTCTCTCTCTCCCCATTGGTTATTGAAGGATCATGTGACCTTGCGGAGCACTTGGAAATCAAATTTCCATGTCTCTCCAAGTGCTGAGCTTTGGAGAGCGTACGTGCACGTGCATGAGCGCCGCGTGAGCATAGCCGTACTTATTGGGAATCACTGAAGTGATCTCGCCAAGCGCGCTCAGCGGCAGCGTGGCCGCAGCATAAAGTTGTAGGGCATTCTAGTGTAGAGTAGTGTAGTGTAGATAAATGTATGCTATTGTCTGCTAGTTAAAAAAAAAATTCTGCACATTTAATATAGTGGGTTTCCCCCCCACAATTTTTTTATTAAATCAAAGGTGCGTCTTAGAATCAATGGCGTCTTACAAATTGAGGAAATATGGTAGTATTTGTGTAGAATGTAGTGCTTTAGTCTAGCATAAAAATAGTAGGACTTAAGTTTTCTTTATAACCTCCGACTTGAAAATGGTACAGTATGTAATAATAGAAAGTCTAATGAACATTTTAGGTGCGGCCATTATCCATGGGATTACCAGTGGTGGGTTTTTTTTAGAGAAAAGGGTGCGAGAATCCTAAACAAAGAAAAAATAACATATGTAAACCAACATAAATAATTCAGTTTTCATTTTTTTAAATGTTATACAAAAAGCACCTATCCCTTCACAGTTACTATTCCATCCCCATTCCTAATAATTTCATTATCATTATATACAGTAGCGGCCACCTTTAACCTAAATCGGCTAGATCCACGGCTCTCGGATAATCTCAGTCAGGTGCGTTTTTTTATTTTTTGTCCGGAGTGAATTGCGTTATTTTAGCGCTCGTGATATTAGCATTTTATTCTCGCTGTCTGCAATACTGTAATGCCGTGTAAAAACTCAGGGTGGCGTTTGCGAGCTGTTGTCTTGGAAGTCTAATACCTTCGCAGTTCAACCTACGTCAGTACACAGTCTGTGTGTGTGCGCGCAGTAATTGTAAATTTGCATATTTAAAGTATACATGCCTTTGCAGTGCTGTACTGTACAGTATGTCTCATTTGAAAATTGTTGAAATGCATAGGCGTGTACAGTACTGTAACAGTGTCACATTTCGGCATATACAGCGCTCTCCCCTCGCTCAGGATTATTAACTGCACTTCAGGGTATTTCAACTTCTTATCTTCTCTACAATGCAGTACATCTCTCCCACACCATTCCTTTGAACGTGTGTCTGGTTTCAATCACATTCCTGCTTGACAGCAGGTGATTACTGCGCATGTGCCTGTAACTTCGCTCACCACTGCTTGCTTGAGTGAGTGGCCAAAAAAAAAAAAAAAAATTATTCTAATTTTTTTTTCTCCACAAGCCTGCAACAACCATCTTGATACTGTATTATGATGTGCGTTTGACTGCACATGGTTGATTTGTGTGCTTTTTACGTACTGTATTTGGGGGTGTAGGGATCATATTATGATGAACTGCCTTTTGAAATTAAAGTATGTCATTATCTTTGAACGTCATGCAGCTGTACCCTGTAGCCCCCTCCCCCACGAACACACACAAGGCTCGTTCAAGGAGTGATTAATTTCTGAAGCTTGACATTGTGTTCTTAATCCATCCATAGTCGAGCGTCAATCACCTCACTGTGCCTGCGTGTAATGCTCTTTGAGATGGCAGCTAGCTGATTACTGCGCATGACTCACCCAACCCCCCCCCCCCCCCCCCCCCCCTCCACAGAGACGTTAATTTTCTGAAGCTTGACATTGTGTTCTTAATCCGTCCATAGCCAAGCGTCAATCACCTCACTGCGCCTATGTGTAATCCTCTTTGGGATGGGAGCTAGTTGATTACTGCGCATGCACCTGTAACTTCACCCACCACTGCTTGCTTGAGTAAGTGACCAAAAAAAAAGAAAAAAACATTTTTATTATAAATTTTTAATTGTCATTTTCTCCACAAGCCTGCAAAAACAATCTTGATATTACGATATTCAATCTGTGCTGTAGCTTTTGACTGCGACCTTGTGCGTTTGACTGCACATGGTTTATTTGTGTGGTTTTTATGTACTGTATTTGGGGGTGAAGGGATTAAATTATTATGATGAACTGCCTTTTGAAATTACTGTACTGTATGTAATTTCTTTGAACTGCTGCACAGCTAAACCTTCATGCAGCCCCCTCCGCCACGCACACACACAAGGCTCACTCAAGGTTTTTAAACTCTTATCGACAGACACCCCCCACAGAGTCATTAATTTTCTGAAGCTAGGTCATTGTGTTTTTAATCCGTCCCTAGCCGAGCGTCAATCACCTCACTGCGCCTGCGTGTAATCCTCTTTGAGATGGGAGCTATCTGATTACTGCGCATGACTCACCCAACCCCCCCCCCCTACCCTTTGAGGCTTTGTTTACGGTAACACTTTGGAAAATCCCTTCTCGAATTTGAAATGTAAATCTGATTTGCACAGCATTGTGAGAATTGAGAGTTAAAAAAAAACATTAACTGATTCATGTTGTTTTGTCATTCATTCTTTTTCTTTGGTGTACTGTAGGTGTGGGGGGAGGGGTTGTCAATGATTATGACTAGCAGGAATGTAAATAAATATTTATTTTATTTTATCAGGAACAAAAAAATACAAATATAAAAATAATCATGAATAATACATAATGCAGTCTTTATTAAGTTCTTCTGGCAGATTGAAATTGGATAAACATTTATAAAACATTTATAAAACATGGATAAACATGAATAATGCATTTATAATAATATTATTTAATAATATATCATTTATAATATATATATATATAGTAATATAATGTTTGCCGTCTTTATCTTCTTCCTCATTCTGTGTACAGTACAGTAGTTCATTGAGGGAGGAGAGGTTTTGTGTACATCATTACTGCTGTTTATATACTGTACACTTTACTGTACCAACAGATTAGACTGTACACAACACCCCCCCTCTCCCCCAGTCCATCCTTTTTTCCTGAAAAGACAAGACAAGAAAACAACAAATTAGTACAGTTATGTGCGTACTGTATTATGGCATTGTGTGATGTGTAGTACTACGGTAGATGGCTGGTGCTGCTTTCTCTGGAAAGAAAAAAATTGAGCAGTTACTGTACATTAGGTACATACAGTATTATGGCATTATGGCATTGTGTATGCAGTTAGTACTGTCAAAAAGTCTATACTGGAACTACTGTATACTCTGACTACTGTTAAATACTATGTAACCAGATGGCTGGTGCTGCTCTCTCTGGAAAGAAAAAAATTGAGCAGTTACTGTACTGTAGGTGCATACTGTATTATGGCATTATGGCATTGTGTATGCAGTTAGTACTGTCAAACTAGTCGATACTGGAACTACTGTATACTCTGACTATTAGGAAAGAAAAAATCTGTGCCATACTTACCTGTATCATACTGTACTTACAATACTACAGTACAGTACTACTTTCCTTATGCTTGCCCATTACACGCGATCACAATGGGCAACACAGTCGCAATATGGTCAATATATTTATTGCAGCGTTCCACGGTGAGTACATCGTTCCAAAAACTCAGTATGCCTTTTGCCAACTCATCCTTTTTGGAGGGTTTCACCACTTTCTGGATATGGTCCTTAAACTGATTTCGAACGGATTGAAGTCTGGCGATCTGTCATTGGAATAAAGGACAATTAGTTTAAGAGATACAGTACACAGTAAAAACAGTGGGAAAAATATGAGACACAGTTACCGCACTTACTCCGCTGGTGTCTTCACCCAGTTGATACCGCGCTCAAGGATATGCGCTGTTGACGTAGTGTGCTTCCGATCATTGTCCTGGT
Organism: Ascaphus truei; assembly: GCA_036426205.1. Classification (NCBI taxonomy): domain Eukaryota; kingdom Metazoa; phylum Chordata; class Amphibia; order Anura; family Ascaphidae; genus Ascaphus; species Ascaphus truei. The sequence continues at coordinate 18,586 of WSYH01005940.1, forward strand.
AGAAACGGTGACCATCCGGGAACTTGCGTGTGATTTATTCCACTATCTCAGGCACAATTTTGTCTTGGAAGAAAGCTTTATTCATGATTCCTATAACAAGAAAAGAAAAGTGCTCAATAAACTGCATAATAGTACAGTAGAGTGCATAAGGCTACATTATATTTGATATATTTTACCTTCAAAGATGACAATGCATCCAGGTCCACGCCTAGAGATGGCACCCCACACATGCATCTTCACGGGGTGTTTTGGCCGCGGCTTCATAGATATGCGACCTTTTTTGTGGAATGCAAAGGTGGCAAATCTCTCCAGCGATACAGTAGACTCGTCAGTGAAGATGCAATCCTGGAAAGTTTCCCCACTGTCGATCCATGCCTGGGCCTGGACCACTCTTTTGATTTTGTTAACGTCCCTTATCATGGGGTACGGTCTGTAATGACAAGGAATAATTAATTTTAGAGGTACAGTACAGTTTCTTAAACAACACTTTTACCTCCTGTATTGTCCAGTACTAACCTCACACGTCCATATTTCCATCCAATTCTGCGTATCATCTTCTTTATGCTGGTCTCGGATACAGTGAAATTGTGATTTTCCTGCAGAGTGTATTTGACCCTTAATGCACTCTTCTCATCATTCTCCTCACTTATTTTGTCGACCAGAAGAGTTGTCTCCCTACAATGTACAGAAAAACAACAATCCGGAAAGTTACAGTGCAGTAGGCCACAAGCACAGCACATCATTTGCAGTAAAAATAGTATACAATGAGATATTGTTCTATTAATATGCAGCAATATACCAAATATACATATTCCGTTGTTATATAAATATACTGAAATAACTATAAAATTAGATACAGTAGATCTACAGTACACAATATATTGTTCTATTAATATGCAGCAATATAAAAAATATACATATACCGTTGTTATATAAATATATCGAAATAACTATAAAATTAGATACAGTAGATCTACAGTACACAATATATTGTTCTATTAATATGCAGCAATATAAAAAATATACATATACCGTTGTTATATAAATATACCGAAATAACTATAAAATTAGATACAGTAGATCTACAGTACACTATTACAGTACACTAGTAGATCTACAGTACAATATTTTATAAAAAAATAAATAAATTTAGTTATATAAATATACTTACGCGTTAGTTACCGTTGGTGTCCTCGTGCGTTGTCTGGTTTCTCCTTGTGCATGATAGCTCACGGTGGTTGATGGCACAACGAGGCCAGAAGTAGCTAACCAGCATTGGATATCTGCAATTCGGTGTCCGCTCGTGTACATCTCCTTAATTCGCATGCTGAGATCCTTTGAATTTTTTTTAACAGGCATTGCTGCGAGTAGAAAGAAATACAAACACAAGAATGTATATTCAATGTTTAGTCGATGTGTATTCAATGTGCAGTGAATCCACAAAATGGATGGTGTATTTATACGGTAATGACTCACATTAGAGTACGCCCACTTTCAACACCTGTACCTCGTTGCAATGCATAAAAGGTTAGCCCACCACTCGATGATCTTTATCTGAACTTGCCCTTGTCCAGATACCGCATTGTGCCATCTGCTTCCATGGATCAACCCCGATTCTACAGACGCAGGAAGCCACTCGCCTCTGCCGTGCCTATTACACAGAAAAGGCGAAAGGCGGCAGCCGTTTCCACGCCAAGGCCAAAGCGACAGGCTAAGGCCAATAAAGAAAACCTTCTGCTGACCCCAAAGGCTAAGGGTTTTAATAGACGTCAGCCTTATTATGTCAAGAAGAAATACGGTGATGTACACTCAACGCAAAACAAATGGCAGCCAACCCATCGAACCCGCAGACCACTTCCTCCAATACGCTTCGACGATTCTGCCGCCGCTCTCCCAGATATCTTCAGCCCGTCTTCTCCACTACTCGTCCACGACACTGCCGCCGTCCTCCTGGAAACCCACAGGCCATCTTCGCCACTGCTCTTCGATGACGCTTCCGCTGGTGCCCCTGAAATCCACGTGTCACTTTCTACTTTGCGCTTAGACGACTCTGCCGCTTCTCGCCCGGAAATCAAGAGGTCACTTTCTCCATCCCTCTTCGACGACGCTGCCGCTTCTTCTCTCCCTGATATCCACAGGTCACCTCCTCCACCCTTCTTCAATGACGCTGCCGCTTCTCTCCATGGAACCCCCATCGCATCCTCCGTAGTACCCATCCACCCAGATATCCACAGCACGCCATACACAAGAAGCAGCTCGTTAGACCGGATGCTGAATGGGATAAGTGTGGATAACCCCGGGAACTCTATTCTGCTGGCAAAGATAGATTTGCTTCTGGAGACCATGCTAAATATGGAGCAACGGATGCTAATATGGATCAACGGATGGATCGACGGATGGAGAAGATAGAGGCTGACATAGCGGGGATACATAATTTGCTCGGTGTTCATGTCCCTGTTTCCCCGACGCCGGACCAGGAGGGTGGCATGGATGTGATGAATGGGTGCATCGACCACCTTCCATTACCAAGCGCACCCCATACCCAAGAAGATTTTGTGTACATGTATGCCGTTGAGGAGGACATGACAACCCCGTCAAGACCACGCCAGGAGACAACACGGCGACCAAGACAGGAGGAAAGCTTCCTTCCAGACAACCTACCCTTGCCCGCCGCCACAAGCACACCCGTTCACAGAAGACCTACATTCGCTTGCATTGATACGGTGCCCGACATCATCCTGCGCGATCTGCCATCGGAACACAGGGAGAAGTATAGGGTGATGAGTGCTGGTGTACCCCACAAGTATGCCTTGTTACTTTTTAAGCACCATGTGTCCTACTTGATGTCCTGCAACTAGGCCTTCAAAGTGAACTACGAAGGAAATCGCGAAAAAAAGGCGCTTACTGACAATTTAAGAAAGACCATTCTGGCTGAATTGCGGCGCTTTTTTTCAATTACAGATCCTGTAATGAAAGGCGTTCGAGACAGCATTAATGGCGTTTTGCGCCATGCAAGGCATCGGCCATGGAATGACAATCTGGTGGGGTGCGCATTTGAGTGATTGTTCAACTGTTGAAAATGTTTTGTTCCAGTCCCCGAGGGCCACAAACAGACACCCTGAAAACCAGGCCTGTTTACTGCCTTCGAGGACTGTAGTGGTGCAGGCCTGACTGACTGTTTTGCACACCATCCCACTGTAAATGTTTTGACTTGCCGTTCTTTAGTAAAGGAGATGTTGCGTTTTGTATATTTTATGAATAAATAAAAATGTTTTATCACAGGTAAGACCATACTGTTGTGTTGAACTGTACTGTACATGTTTTGACCTGCTGTACTTAAATAAAGGAGATGTTGTGTGTTTTAACTTGTATTAATAAAAAAATGTTTGTATTTACTGTACACAAGACCTGCACAATTCCAGTCCCCTAGGGCCGCAAACAGGCCCGGTTTTCAGAGGTTACCCTGAAAACCGGGCCTGTTAGCTGTCCTCGAGGACTGTAGTGGTGCAGGCCTCACTGACTGTTTTGCACACCATCCCACTGTAAATGTTTTGACTTGCCGTTCTTTAATAAAGGAGATATTGCGTTTTGTATATTTTATGAATAAAGAATTTTTTTTTATAACAACGTGACTGTAAACCATACTGACTGACTGTATATGTTTTTACTTTCTGCACGTAAATGTTTTCACTAGCAGTAAACCATACACCTGTTGATGTTTTGAATTGCTGTGCACTTAAAATGCTTTTACATTGTACAGTATTTGTAAATAAATGTTTTTGTACTTACTCCACCAATAAAAGAACACGTTGATTTGTTTTAAATTGTTCCATTGGCTCCTTTGATACTGTACAAGAGTATTAAAAAAAATAGAAGACACATTCTGTACTGGACTGTATGTACTGGTACTGTACAGAAGACACATACTGTATGTACTGTAATACATGTAGAATAAATGCATACTTTTTATTTTTTCGAGTTTATTACACAGTATACTGTATATAAAAAAATATTGTATACTGTACGGTCGGAAAACATCAGCATACTGATCCAGGTATTCTATCCTAATCAATAACAACGGCCACTAAACTGTAGACTCCAGTACGTGTTTTTTTAAATCCGATTCAGCAATATGCCGGCATTGTTACACAAAGCGATATTATCCATCGAAATCCCTCCATTAGCCGTTTTCTTTTCTGAGAAAAAAACAAAAAGAAAAGTTTTACTGTAATGGTCAGTCCTCTAAAGAAGTTCCCAGCCAGTCCCACCAATAATTTTCTCGGGGGGCGTCTCCTGTTCACATGCGCCTACCGTCGATGTGATGACACGCATATGCGTTTCAAGAAGGTTCCAATGCGCAAGCGCCTAGCGTTCCACCAATTGTCCAGTACTGTATCTGCAGTACAGTACTGTAGAAGCCGCTCAGCCAATGATATTGCTTACAGGAGAATCGCTTGACTTTTGAATCGCACCGATATTGATATTTAAAAAAAAAAAAAAAAGGCAACATTACTCACCATAGAATTTCCCAATCAGCAGGCGCCGGCGCAGGGCCACTGCCAGTCCAGTATTCTTGATCATACACGTTGACAGTTGGCAGCGGGGCTACTACACCTGTAGTCAGCTGATGAGGCTGGAAATCGCTTAGGAACATGCAAGCTTGCTCCAAACTGCACGGGAAATCCGGCTCAGGCTGCAGGTGTCCGTGCGTGGACAGACAGCGAGGGTTGTCACTGACGGTGGGACCATTATTGGAAGCCGGTGCTGGTGCTGGCGCATTGCTTGCCAGCGACTGTCGTTTCTTAGTTGGTTTTAATACGACCTTTCGCCTTTTACCGTCTGCATGATCATAGATACAGGAAAAACCCGGTGATACACACCAATACCCTCCAACAAATTGGGGATCAATACGATATAAACATGGATCGCTACATAACCTTTTCCTTATTGCACGCTTCCACAAATGAGGAGCTGGTGAAAATTTGTAAAAGTCATAGTTTTCGATAAAACACTGATAAATTTGAACAACTGTTGCCATCTTATCATCTGTTGCATTAATCGCGGCCCATATCAAATACGCGTAAGTTCTGTCGGGTTTTTGGAAAACGGGCTGCACTTGAACACTTATGGCAGTGGGTCTCTGGAGAATAACAGAAACTGGTCTTTGTCTTTCTTTAATATGAAGTCTAAATTGATACATTTTTGCAACCTCTTCCTTCAGTGTCATGGCCAATTTATAATAGCCCACTGTGGTATCTTTTTTAAACGAAACACCTGCAAGTCGACACATTACTGAAGCGCAGGCGCATTACAATTCATGAATATCTGCCATCTGGCGGACACGCGAAGAATTGCAACCTATTAAATCCGAACTATTCTCAATAAATGCATGAACCGCGCATCAACCGCGCATGACCCGCGGCTGAGAACGCAACATGAATGCGGCATGCTCCCGGTAAAGTGTGTCGCATTCGAAAAATAAACCAGGAAAAATGCGGCGATGTTTTAAAATAAACGGGGCTGCAGCAGTAGGAAAGACTAAACTCATGAGCCCCTCCCTATCCTCCTCCCCCCCCAAATATATAGCAGTGATTATTACCGACAGTATACATGTTACACTTCGCGTTAATTATATTAATTGTATGCTGATGAAAACACAGTGATTGGGGAATATCTACCACAAATGGTGCAGAGCCTGACATAAACATTGTGCAGAGGATAACACAAACATTGTGCAGAGCCTGACATAAACATTGTGCAGAGGATAACACAAACATTGTGCAGAGCCTGACAAACATTGTGCAGAGGATAACATAAACATTGTGCAGAGGCTAATACAAACATTGTGCAGAGCCTAACACAAACATTGTGCAGAGCCTAACACAAACATTGTGCAGAGCCTAACACAAACATTGTGCAGAGCCTAACACAAACATTGTGCAGAGGCTAACACAAACATTGTGCAGAGGCTAACACAAACATTGTGCAGAGCCTAACACAAACATTGTGCAGAGCCTGACATAAACATGTGCATCTCGTTATAATATTGTGCTGACTCTCTCCTCCCCTAACTCCTCCTTTAACTGCTCCTAAAATGCGCATTGCACTAGTAGCACAAAACTGAGACAAGAAATGGAGAAATGCACGTTGTACATTGACAGTGTCACGCAAAGTAAAAAAATGATGCAATTTCTGCGGCATTTGTTTGTGAAACTCGACACATATCCCCCGTTGGGTGCCCTGGTAGAATGATACTGGTCAAATGCCAATATGTCAATCCATAAAAGATGATTTAGTAATATATGGAAAAACTGTGATTAAAGATATAAAAACATTCACTGGTGTGAATAAAACTATGTATTTAGTTACGGTATATACTGTATATTAAACAATTCCTTAACAAAACCTACAGAAATAGGTTATGTGCCTCAGATTTAAAGTGCAAGCTAAAGGAAAGCAAGCAGGCAGATAACTGATGGGTAGTATTTTAAGGCATATTAACCCAATTATAAGTATATTTTTGCCATCAGAGCTCTAACATTTATCACACTGCATTTATTAGACCTCTGAGCTAGGTTATGTCAAATGGAATACAGGCAAACTCCAGCATTTCATTAAGCCACTGCCGGAGCAAGGTATTCAATCCAGATACTCTTAAACCACACGATTTTATCAAAATCTTTCGGAAATTGAAGCAATCACTAAGAGGTGTCTGGGAATTAAAATGTTCTGTCTCAGTGAAAGAGATACGTTCCTTGTAACATATATCAGTGGGTTTTTTTTTTAAAGACACATTACCGGGAAAAGACATCAAACACAAGAGTCACTGTAGATTCCAGAAAAAATCCAGCAACTGCAATTTTTCATACTTAAAAATAGACCGACAAAAAGCAAGCGTGCTGCTTCTTCCTAACACTTTATAACAGAGAATGCTATAATGTGGTGATTGATAAAATGTCTGCGGGAAATATGCAAATCATTGTAGTATATGAATAGTATGACAGGAGAAGGGACATTTATTTGCTTAAGGTATTTATCGATGCTAGGTTTGGCACTGCAATTAATTCATGCACATACTGTACTGCACAATAATGTTTTCTTTAACTTTATGTCTTGGGGGCATCTCTCACATGTCTCAAATATATGTGTGCCCATTATTCTCATGCACAAAAAATATTCAGGCTGGTTTTAGAGCCTGTTTTGTATCTGAAAGAATGCCAAAATTCTATTTAAATGATTATTCCATATGACCAAAATTAAACTAGTATCATAAGATCTTACTCTGTTTAGTTTGGTTTAGTTAGACCACTCATATTGAAACACCAACTTGTATATTATATTGTATAAATGTCACAGACAAATAATGTGGCTTGACACCTGTTTTTTTGTTTTTTGTTTTTACAAGTGGGGGTCCCTGCAGCTAACCCACATCAATTTCAGCTATGGAAACCCCCCCGCTCACCGAGATTATTATATCTGCAGGGGCAGCCAGTAGCATCTTCGGCTGGGCACAGCAAATGTCTGTTTAAAGGTCCTGTGGTTCAACAGGAAGCAGCAAAATCATCCCTCACTGCTTCCTATTGGCTGTGTGACCTTTAAATAGAAGAGCGATACCAGCATCACCTTCAGATGTAAGTGTCTCAGGGAGCACGGGGTCCCCAGGCCTGAAACTAACACAGTTCAACTACGGAGACCGCCTGCTTCCCACCTTGGTGGGATATATTCGAGTATATTCGGGGACAGTACAAGGAGCTTCCAAAAGAACTATTCATCCCAAGGGCAGTACAAAGGACTCTGGGTCATCAGTTAAGTTTGGAGGAAATGTGATTTCACCAGCATCAAAGGAAAGGGTTCTTTACAGTAAGGGCAGTTAAAATGTGGAATTCATTACCCATGGAGACTGTGATGGCAGATACAATAGATTTGTTCAAAAAAAGGTTGGACATCTTTTTAGAAAGGAAAGGTATACAGGGATATACCAAATAAGTAAACATGGGAAGGCTGTAGATCCAGGGATTAATACGATTGCCAATTCTTGGAGTCAGGAAGGAATTTATTTTTCCCCTTATGAGATATCATTGGATGATGTGTCACTGGGGTTTTTTGTTTGCCTTCCTCTGAATCAATATACTGTAAGTACGGATATAGGATAAAGTATTTGTCATCTAAATTTAGCATAGGTTGAACTTGATGGACGCATGTCTTTTTTTCAACCTCATCTACTATGTAACTATGTAATATATATTTTTAAAGGCAAGGCTCTTTTAACCCTTTGAGTGCCGGAGGGGACGCGGTACCTGAGTGCCACGGCTCATCCGGCATCCATTGAAAGGTACCACACCATCAAAAAATCAACAATTATCCAGGACCTTTACGGGTACTTAAACCTTATGTAGTAAATACATTATGTTTGATGCCACCGTGCACATGTGCAAAAATTAGCCTCAATATATAAGGTAGCTAAATTAGAGATGTAGTATGTCTTGCCTAATTCATGCAGGATTGAACCAAACATATTTTTATATACAATGTACTGTACATGAAGAAGTGCCATTTTTCCCTATCCTTTTCCTTTACTGAATTAGCATGTCTTCATTAGATTGCAATCTAAATTGAACTCTCTAGAGCACATATGTTCACAGGTGGCACATACTGTATGTTATCCCATAGTGTATGCATTGGAGCAGTTCCATAAACCCCTTGTTCTAATAGTGCTAATGAAGGCCCATATTTACCAACAATGCTATTTCATAAGCTACGTAGTCAGAAGACTTGAATGGCCCACACTGAATGGGCCAGTGTGTCTTTTGGTGCCTGAAGGCATCCTACGAAATAGCACTGCTTATTAAATATGGCTTGCGGGAAACCAGCCATCTAATGCCTGATATTTTCCGAGATTTTAAATTCAACCCAATCTTTTGAACAAAATACACACTCCTAAAACTAATAAAGATTAATTAGCTGATATTAATATTAAAACTTTAAATTGTTATACTGTATCATTGAAGGATGATTGCCTGCCTTAGCTGAATTTATTAGCTGGTTATATTATAGTAAGTTCAATAACAGGATGTAGCATATTTCATCAAAATATTTATAAAATAATAAGGAAGTATGTTTAAATTCAGAGTGGATGATATGTGTTAGCTTCCCAACACTTACACATGTCCACATAATAGTAGATGCAAATAGTATTAATCAGAGGCGACTACACGGCCATTCAAAAAGTACTGTGCAGGATGCTATGTCTGATAAAATATGTACAGTAAAGAGAAATGACTTTGTCAGGAACATACTCTGTTCATGCTGCAGGAGCTCATTTATCATGTAAAGGCATGATAAGCATTGCATGTATCCTAACGATTATCTTGACCTCCTCTTGCAATGTGGTCTTTGTATCCATTCCTTTGCTTGTGCATCTGAACGTCTCTCTCTTTCGAGAGAGAGCTACATATCCATGTTGACATTTTTCACTACAAATCCTTCTCTCTTCATTACTGTGACTGTAATGACAAACACCAGTCCTTCTATTCTCTAATCAGTGCTCATAGATCTAATCCCCATATACCAATAACTGTTTTTGCTTAATTTGCTCTACAGGCCTCCTCCTAGATGCCTTCTCCTAGAGGCCTCCTCCTACAGGCCTCCTCCTGCAGGCCTTCTCCTGCAGGCCTTCTCCACCAGGCCTCTTCCTACAGGCCTTCTCCTACAGGCCTTCTCCTAAAGACCTCCTCCTGCAGGCCTTCTCCTTCAGGCCTTCTCCTACAGGCCTTCTCCTACAGGCCTCTTCCTACAGGCCTCCTCCTACAGGCCTTCTCCTGCAGGCCTTCTCCACCAGGCCTCCTCCTACAGGCCTTCTCCTACAGGACGCATGTCTTTTTTCAACCTCATCTACTATGTAACTATGTAATTACTCCCCCCTCACACATACATAACCCACATAATTCTCTTACTCTTAATACCCACACAATTCTCTCCACCCACTCAATACCCAAACAACCCCACCACAATACTCTGTCCACACAATATTCACAAATTAGCACCACACACAACACCAACATAATTCCCCCCCCACAATCCCCACACAATCCACCTTCCCCAGAATACCACACATTCCCCCCTCCCCCCCCCACAATACCACATAATCCTGTCCACAATACCACACACAATTTTGCTTTGGAAGCACCCGGGGTGAGCTGGGACTCGGTAGTCAAATGCAGGTTGGGCCCAGCCTCTGGCCTGGGACAGTTGTCCCACTTCTTCCGCCCTGTCGGAGGCCCTGATTACAAGAATACTTGATCTCAATACATTACTTCAACACACAAGGTGCCAGATCATATAAGGTTTAGCCATTATTGCAGTATTTCTATTTTACTGTGTATTCTAACTTGGCTTGTTCTTACCTTGCCTTCAAGAATCATACTCTCTCTCCAGCTTCACCTGTACCATATTCTGCCTGATTACCAGGTGTTTATGTGTGCAGCTTTCCCTAACCTCAGCTTGTTGTGACATTGATTTTGTCTTACCCTCTGTGTTGAGTGTTTTTCCCTGACCTGTTTTTAATTGTGTTCTCCCGCTATCAGGATCATCTTGCTCACTATGATACTGACTTATTCCATCCGGTACTAAACTATTATTTAAACATTTTTTCTAACTTTGACTAGCCTTTTGTGCCTCTCGTTGTAACTGTAGTAGACATAAGTAGGGCCAGCATTCACGTAGGCATCTTACGGCAAACATTTTAATTTAGCAGATTGATACTGTATATATATATATATATATATATCGATCTTATATATCTCTCTATATATATAGCTAATATATTATATGTATATATATCAATACGGCTACGGGACATGCACCTACCTTTTTACTTCTGCTACAGTTGTGCCAACTACACTCCATTGACTATATATATACAGGTACCAAACCGTCTAAACGCGGTCCTCGGGTCCACCCCAAGACCACACCGCGTTAGTAGCGTTGTCGCGGGAAAAAAAAATGGCCGCCACAAATCAGCGCATCTCACCCTTCAAACCACGCGGACGGTAGATGTCGGAGTGGGGGAGCCGTCCTTATCCATCGTAGTCCTCCGCTTCCCTCCCCTGTTCACCCACGTACAAAGCCCCTGTTGACAGGAGATGGAAGTGGGGATGTCCCTCTGGTCCCACCCCTCGCTTCTCCCCTGACACAACACATTGCCTTGTCGCCAATCCCGCTGTGACAGTGCGGAATTGGGAGGGGGGATTGAGTCCCCTACTCTAGTGTTCCCCCTATTCCCTGACACCTTTGGCAGTACAGGCCACGGGACAGGAGATGCCGGAGTGGTCGGGATGCCCTTCCGGGTGCGCTGGCTTCACCCCTGTCAAGCAATGAGCAGTGTGTGTGCAGTGTGCAGTGTGTGTCAGTGTGAGCAGTGTGTGTGCAGTGTGCAGTGTGTGCAGTGTGAGCAATGAGCAGTGTGTCAGTGTGTGCAGTGTGAGCAATGAACAGTGTGTGTGCAGTGTGTATCAGTGTGAGCAGTGTGTGCAGTGTGAGCAATGAGCAGTGTGTGTGCAGTGAGCAGTGTGTGGAGTGTGTGCAGTGTGTGCAGTGTGCCACGGGAAAACCGCGTTATAACCGAATCGCGGTATAACGAGGCGTGTTATAACTTTAATTCAGATGTTTTGCAATTGTTTCATTTTTCTTTTGCTTTTTGCACTGTAAAAGTGATTGAACTTTAGTGTTTTATGACAACATCTCATTAGAATTTTCCGTGTCATGATACCGAGCATCCATTATAGGTAATACTATGCACTTGGAAACATGGTGCAACGTAATGCTATTGTCCTTTGAAGATACACGTGATGTTAAGTTTACCTGCCTCTTTGGTGTACTGCTCTACTCAAGGGTCTTAATTATGCATAAACCACAGGGCCCGGTGCAACCACTAGGCGACTGAGGCAACATATTTTGGGGAGTGGTGGCAGAGGAGGGCAGTAAGCACAGGGTGGCAGCATCAGAGGAGGAGGACGACAGGAGCGGAGCAGGGCGGCAGAGGAGGAGGATGTCAGGAGGCAGAGGGAGAAGAGGACAGAAGATCGCGAGAGCAGAGCAGGGCGGCAGAGGAGGACGGCTGGGGAGAAGCACGCCCCAGCGGTCCGACCCAGACATCTTCACTGACGTCCGTTGTTTGCCACTACTACAGATCCGCTTCTCCCCGGCTGTCCTGCTCTGCTCCCACCATCCTCAGTCCTCTTCTCCGGCCGCTTGATATCTTCCTCCTCTGCTCTGCTCCTGCTGCTCTCTGTTCTCTTCTTCCGTAGTCGTCCTCTTCCTCTGTCGTCTTCTCCACCTCAGACCACCGAAGCCAGGTAGGCATTGCTGATGGGGTGAGAGGTGAAGGAGAGGGTGAGAGAGGAAGAGTGTGAAGGGGGTGAGAGAGGAGGATTGGGGGGGGGGGGGGGGAAAAAGGGGGGGGGGAGGGGGGGGAGGGGATGGGGGTATGATTTAATTTTTTTTTTAAAGTCTGAAAGCTCAGGGGGTGGGGGGTGGGGAGGGAGGCTGGCTAAAGGTTCATCTAGGATGCAGAATACCCTTGCACCATCCCTGATAAATCGGGCTTACTTTTCCTGGCCTGCATACAGTATAAATAGACAGATATAAAAAATAATGTGCCAACATCTGAATTACTTGCAAACTAAAGGACATTTCAGAAATGTTGATGGTTTCTGCCTTTGTTTGTCTTTTTACAATACATTTCTCCTTTTTATACCCGCAAAGTGGTCACTATCCAGACAGCTCAGATATCCGTAATTACATCCCACTTATTTACTATTAAATAACTCGAGTATTGTCATAACTCTCTTTTAAATAGTAATATTTGTCTTACTGCAACAAAATTGAAATCAATGTTTCAGCCTCAATGGATTCTGAGTAGTTAATAAACTATTACGGTTTATTAAATAAAAAGAAGTCATTTGCTACAACTAATCTTTGTTAATTCAATAGTAAAATGTTTATTGTACTACTAATCTCAACACAAAGGGAACAGTGAAGTCAAACCGTGACCTTGGAACCATTTACATGGAGTTAATTAGTCTAAACCAATTACTAGAGATTAGTAGTAATCACATATAATTTTATTATTAAATTAGTAGAAATTAGCAGTTATAATTACATACAGGCATACCCCGCATTAACGTACGCAATGGGACCAGAGCATGTATGTAAAGCGAAAATGTACTTAAAGTGAAGCACTCCCTTTTTTCCACTTATCCATGCATGTACTGTACTGCAATCATCATATACGTGCATAACTGATGTAAATAACGCATTTGTAACAGGCTCTATAGTCTCCCCGCTTGCGCACAGCTTCGGTGCAGGTAGGGAGTTCAACTTTGCTGTTCAGGACATGCTGACAGGCGCATGCGTGAACTACTGTTTGACTATTGGGCGATATGTACTTACTCGCGAGTGTACTTAAAGTGAGTGTCCTTAAAGCGGGGTATGCCTGTACTGTATTTATTATAAAAGTGGGCAAACATTTCTGAGTGTGGAGGGAGCCAGCATGATGTTAGGATATACTTAGACTAGAGACGGGCGGAAAAAAAATTCCGGTTGGATCCGTCTCGGATCGGTCGGGTCGTTTGGTCCGTGGATAAATTTCAAAAAGGGCGATTTTGGCTTTTAAAAAAAAAAATAATAAATTCTATTACTGACTATCCACATGGCAGATTAATAATCCGCGGTCGGATTGTCAAAAATCCGCACTCGGATTAATTCCGAGGTGGGAGAGAGGGAGCAGATTTTAACAATCCAGGCAACGGATTTTAGATTCAATGTGGAATCCGAGTGCGGATGCTTAAAAATCCACCCGGATTGTGTCCAATGGCGGATTCAAGTGGATTTCTTAGTAACCAATCCAAAAATGGATTTTGGTAGGAGGGACGGATTTTGTCTAAAAAAAAAAAGGGGGGGGGGGGAATTCTGGTATTTGTACACATGATTTTTTTTTGCATGTACACATATTACATTATATAGTAAAATCGATCGTGAAGGTCTCCAGAATGTAGTGTGGCTTCATCATCATTTTATTGCTCCAAAGTCTTGAACTTGGGAGCACACTAACGGATTTAACCCTCTACAAAATGATTTGTGTTGAGCCTGATTATTTTTCTTTAGTAAAGCACAAAGGTGCGGTGCCTTGTAATATGAAAATAGCTGGTTCGAGCTGAAATTCTGACCCTGGAAATATAACAATGTCAAGTGATTTTTATGGCATTCTTTAGTAAAAGAAAGTGAAAATCTGTTTCACATATGATAAAAAATATCCAACGACTGAGTTGTCATTCTGACAAGCGTTGTGTGGCAGGGCACAGTCTACATGAACTGCCTTGCCTAAAATAATATATTGTTCTTTCACAAGGTTGAAGGGTATTTTTGCTCAGAGAACCTCTTATGGGAGGGCTTCAGATTTGAAATCACATCAAGTAAAAATCACTCTATTCATGTTGGGAGAAAAAAAGCGAATTCGATCCAGTGTACAGTAGGTCCACTAATACATTAGTGAAATTCATGCTTATTTTTATTTACTGTAGTTACAGGCCGGTCCCGCAGCCCCCTTTTAAAATACATTAAGGGCTGTTAAAGTCAAAGGACCCACATTAAAAAAAAAGATGACATTCTGGCCACATTGGTGGCATTATATTGGAAAACCTTTGAAGTGGGAGATTGACACACCTCTTATATGGGATTATCACTTCTGATGGACAAACGGGTCGAAATTGGATTAGCCGTTTTTTCTTTATGCTCTAATTTCAGAATATTCTTTTCTTTTTTCTAATTTTCCAGTATTCTGCAATTATTTTCCCCCAAAATGTACGGTGGTTTTTTTTTTTTTTTTTAATACCCACCATAACTTTAGTTAATGTTTTTTTTAATTCAGATGTTTTGCAATTGTTTCATTTTTCTTTTGCTTTTTGTGCATTTACAGTATTTTTTAATATTCTCCTATTTTGGAATATTTGAATATTCTATGCAATCCTAGGGGAGGCTATTTCCGAACTTCAACCGAAGTTATCACGCCACGTTCATTTCCATTGACTTAAATGGCAGTTAACATAGTATCACGGTGTAATATATCAGTATCGGAAGTTATTGAATGCCAGTGAAAGATAAATGTTGATCCCCAGATTCAAACGCATTAGACGAGCTGGTCATGCCCCTTTCGTACAGGGAGCCAGGGAATGGAATGCCTGCCCAACATCCATCAGAAACATCAGACACCATCCCACTTTCAGAAAACGCCTCAAGACTTGGCTATTTGACACAACCTTGCGGAACCACAATTAATTCTTTGCTCCACCTTTTTGGAGTTTTTAAAAAGTGCATAGGAGCAGAGTTCGCTCTGTGTATGCACTATACAAGAGATAGATAGATGTTGATGCTGTACCCACAAACATTTGTATTGAAAACCAATTCCAAGCAAGAGGAGATTCTGATAACTTTTATCCAAGCAGCTTTTATTTTGCATAAAAGGAGTACATGGTAGTTCAGATAAATTGTCCTGGAACAGGATGATGTATATTTTCTGCTCTCAGGCTGCCAGCACTCCCCAGTGTAAATTGCCAGATTACTGTTACTAGTGTAACTACTTTCCCTCCCTGGTTTGCCTGTTGCCTAGCAATTAATGCACAGACCCCTGTTGGTTCTCCGAGCAACCCTGGTTGTATGTTTAGTCCTGACTATATCCTGTTTGTACAGACTAGCTTACTACCTTTTGGATCCAGCAGTCTGTGAGTACACATCTTTTACTGCCTCTCCCATACAAGGCATTATTAATTTACCTCTCCCCTACATATGCCAGTTCCCCTCATTTGTTGTTATTGTTTGTTTTACAATAAAAGAACAGAAAGAGAGAAGGACTTAATATGCATCTAAAGGGAGTGAGTTAACTTGCCTGACCCTACCCCTTTGCTACAAGGGGCTAGAGGGCCAGAACATAAATATACCGATATGAATAAGACCCTATATGTGAAATAGGGATTTGTGAAAAATCTCTGTGTTTGGTTTGCAAAAAGCTATGAATTTTCCTTAGGATTTTCGCATGCTCCTGTAAATTTTCTCCAAAGCTTACCCTGTGTTTTAGTTTCCATATTTTGCACTTTTAACAATTAATGTAGCAAAATCACCAACATTTGCAGAGTGAGTGAGCTGCCATACAGAATGAATGTCCTTATCTCCTTATATACCACTGACACTAGTTAACATATTCAACTTGTGTTTTCATAATACGTGATTTTAATTATCCAAACATAAACTGGAGCAATGAGATTAGCATTAGAAATAAAGGATACCATTTTTGGGGGCTGCGAAAAGGTAATTAATTACATGACTCAAATTATTCAGGAACAAACCAGGGAGGGGGCATTACCAAATTTAGTAATATCAAACAATGTAGAAGTAATAAAAAATATTCACGACTGGGAACATTTGGGAAGCCGTGATCACATGGTCTCATTTGAAATAAATTATCAATAAACCGATTACTTGGGTTTAACAAAGACTTTAACTTTAGAAAGGCAGATTTTAATAAAATGAGGAATAATCTAAAAGGAATAAATTGGGATGATGTTTTTGCAGGAAAATGTAGAAGATAAATGGGCAGTCTTTAAAACATTGTTAGAAAAGCACACTTATCAGTGTATACCCTTGGGTAATAAGTATAAAAGTCAAAACCAATGTGGCTAAATAATCAGGTAGGGGAGGAAATGGAAAAGAAGAGGAAGGCGTTTAGATTCTTTAAGTCAGAAGGGACGGAGACATCGTATCAGAATTATAAAGAATGTAACAAAAGTTGCAAAAGGGCAATCAAATTAGGTAAAAAGGATAATGAAAAAAGGATTCCAATAGAAAGTAAGATCAACCCTAAAAAGGCTCTTTAAGTACCTTAATAACAAAAAGATTAGAACAGAAAATATAGGACCAGTTCAGTGTGAGATTGGCAGGCAGATTAATGAAGATAAAGAAAAAGCAGAGGTATTAAACAAATTATTTGCCTCTGTATTTACCAAGGAGGAATCAATTGTAAAAAATAGTGCCACAGGAGGAAGCCACAACGTCAATATTAACGAGCAATTGGTTAACTGAGGAAGAAGTGTATACTGTAGGTGGTTTGATAACAATTAAAGTACATAGACCACCTAGCCCCAATGGCATACATCCAATGGCTCTTAAGGAGCTAAGTTCAGTACAGTAATAGCCAAACCATTATATTTAATAGAAAAGTATTCTAGTGTATCTCCACAGGCTCAGTAACACAAGATTGGCGTAAAGCAGATGTGGTGCCTAAATTTAAAAAGGGAGCTAGATCACAACCAGGGAATTACAGACATGTAAGCCTGGCACCAATAGTGGGAAAGCCACTTAAAGGCTTAGTATGGGATACTAAACTATGTAAAATATATTCGGGGACAGTACAAGGAGCTTTCAAAAGAACTATTCATCCCGAGGGCAGTACAAATAACACGGGGTCATCCCTTGAGGTTGGAGGAAAGGAGAGATCACCAGAAACAAAGGAAAGGGTTCTTTACAGTAAGAGCAGTTACAGTGCGGAATTCATTACCCATGGAGACTGTGATGGCAAATACAGTAGATATCTTCCAAGAAAGGATGGACATCATTTTAGAAAGGAAAGGTATACAGGGATATAACAAATAAGTAAACATGGGAAGGATGTTAATACAGGGAGAAATCTGATTGCAGTTATTTGGACTCAGGACGAATTTATTTTCCCCCTAATTAGTCACAAGCTCGCTTTCTTATAGTACTTTCTCTCCGCACCTACTTTTTTTGCCTGAACTTCACCTTGTTTTTAACTTGTGTGTGTGTTAGAAAACATGCATTTTCTTTCATCTCTATTACAATATGGAGAGAGAAAAAGCAATCCTTTAGAGGAGTCTCTCTCTCTCTCTCTCTCTCTCTCTCTCTCTCTCTCTCTCTCTCTCTCTCTCTCTCTCTCTCTCTCTCTCTCAATATGTAGCTACAGTATAACTATATATGTTAAATATATAACTGTATACGCATAGATTTTAATTTTTTTTCGATTACAAAAAGTGTTAAATCAGTTACATTTGCAGTTACATCTTAAGTGGACGTCCCCTTTATTGCTGGATTATATATTGTAGTTTACATTCAAATATTTTTTTTTCTTTCATGGAATTCAGCTTATTTTTCTTACAAAACCCCACTGCTAATAATAATAGAATAATTAAACATTTGAACAGTTTAAGCGATTAAATGATGAAATCCCAGGGGCCAAAACTGGTGCCATCTACTTTATTACATTTGAAATCTGGCTTTGTTCCTCTTTGTAAAGAAAGAAATGCTACAGAATGTTGCCTGCAAGGCTTAAAACCCGAGAATGGTTTATTTGTGAGACGTGAGCTGCAGCCTCTCATATATTGATCAACAGAATCAGTAAAGTTTCCCATTGCTCTTTGAAGTTCTTTTCATGCTATTATTTCTTACATAATGCAAAAATTAATGTCTGGGGATTAAAAAGCAACAATTTCCTGCTGAGGCAGGATGCATCCATTAGCTTAATTTGCAGCTATTTACTGAAGATTGCCATTGTTAGGAAACTAACTCTTTTTCTGCTAGAAGAAAATACAGTGGCAGTTGATTGGGGCACTCAACGACTCGGGGGCCCTGTTTCTCCCGCATTCCGGCAGCAGGGCACAAATTGAAGCCTACCATTAGACCAGGGCATGGTCTGTCAAACCACCTTCTCATTCTGTGCCCAGCCCATGGAGCAAAGCTTGGTCCCTCTATTAATCAGACAGGACCAGTCAGCGACTTCCATGGCAGCTCCCTCTCTCTCCCATTCAGTACTGCAAGACCTAAATAACTGGCGGTGAGTTACTGACAGTCCCAGGCTGATATACTGTAGCGAGATAAAGCAGGACGCAGAATGAGGGGGAGTGGAATAGAAGGGATACAATGATGAACTCTGATGCAATAAAATGTACCGGGACCAGTGATACCCTTTTATAATCAGAGCCCCCCTCCTTTCAGTCAAATGTTTCCACCGAGCAACATTATAACGGAGATGTCCCCAATGTACTGTAATGTCATATAATGGGGTGATCTGGTTTTATATGGTGGTAATGGAAAGTATAAGAAACAGGGCTCCACGGAATTTTCAAGACAAATTTATTGCCAACAAATTGACTGACGTTTCGGCCACAATTGGCCTTTCTCCAAGCAGAATGGCATTATGCCCTGTTTCTTATACTTTCCATTGTAAGCTGGATCATCACAGAGAATCCTGAACCAGGAGCACCGCTAGCTGTATCTTTTTTTATTATTGTCATGCGGTGTGCAGCTTTTTCCCTGTAGTAGCTATTTATATGGTGGTAAGCATTGGTCCCTGTACATTTTATCTGAAGAAAGGAGAACGTATAGACCCAAAACATCTCCATTTCTTGTGATGGGCTACCATTGATCCCCGGATCCGATCTGCCTTGCGCCTGTATGGGAGATACGGTCTGTGTTCAGTGTGACGTGTCTATGAATGCTTTATATAGACCACAGTTTTGATGATATATTTTATGTTTAGGTAAGCTATGTAGCTACATTGGATTAAATTACATTTTGCGTGCATTTTTCAGTGGCTTTATTTATTATTGTTTGCTCAGTAACTGATTTGTCTCAGATGTTTATTGTGGGATATTCCGCCAGCTCTTTTGCACTTTCAACTACAATCAAATAAATAAATATATATATATATATATATATATATATATATATATATATATATATATATACAGGGTAACCAGGGAAATCCAGTTAACAAAGAGACAGCACACCGCAATATAATGAAGTAAATAAAGTGTATTAACAACACAGGGCAGCCAACGTTTCGGTCCTCAGAGTGGGACCTTCCTCAGGGGTGTGCAACCAGTGACTAATCCAGACCCCTTACTATACCCCCACCAGTGACTAAAAATACACCTGCACCAAATGAAAAACAATCAATGAAATTAACTACAACTGTGTGAGCACCGCCCACTCAGGCCAGCAGACCAATGAAAGGCAAATGCAGATACTGACAGCCAGACAGTCCAATGCGAGCAGCTCTGCATGTAGGCATCATGTGTATGCAAATGTCAATAGTTGAGCGGCTCGATACCCTAGTGGCCAAACCACAGAGCTGGTAAGGCAAGGGTGCCGCCCAGCAAGTCAAACACTGTAACCCCTTAAGCTACTAGCAGGACAGAACACACAGAGGAGCTGAATGAGAGAGCGACAGCAATGTCCAACACTGGAGGTTAACCCCCCAAAAAATGGCCTAAAAATGGCCCGAGTATAATACAAAAGAAACCTATACTATAAATAGCTTAACAATGCATTATGGGGTTACCATAAAAAGAAGGTTGGACATGGCAGTCCCACACACAGATAGACATGGGAACACCTTGGAAGTGCAATAAGTGAAAAACAGTGAAGGAAAAACAGGAACACAAGGGGGTATGGAAGAAAAAGCACAGCAGGGCAAATAAAACAATTACAAAAAACAACCCAGCTTGAGATCTTCATTTAAACCGAGGGGTGCCTCAGTTCTTAACTCATAAATTAATCTGGCCTCTTGCTGCAACAGGATTTTATTCCTGTCACCTCCTCGATGCAGGGGAGGCACATGAAAAATAGGCATGCAGCGCATAGTTGCCAAGGGATGCTTAAGCAGCTTAAAATGCCTGGCCACAGGAAGGCACGCAAACTCAGTGTTGTCAGGCAGGACTTGATAAAGCTTTTCGAATAGTAGATCAATGTATTGCAAGGCGTTCTTTGAGCATCCTGGATGTTTTCCCAATATAATGATGGCCGAAGGGACATCTAATCATATACACGACAAAACGTGTCTCGCAGTTCATGAAATGTCTAATCGTAATTTGTGCCCCACTGTGCGGATGCGAAAAACTGGTACCGGTTTGCAAAAAAACACAATTAGTACATCCATGACACCGGTAAACTCCTGGTTTTCTGCAGAGCCAGCTCTTAGTACTGGCATATTTAGTGACTGGATCAGATTGCGTCAACATATCGCCCAAATTGCGCCCACGTTTGTAGCATAGCAGAGTGGGATCCTTGCAGATGTTGCCAATTCTATTGTCACTTGACAAGATGTGCCAGTTTTTGCGAATACTGCGCTTGATAAACCCAGAGGCTGTCAAGAAAGTACTAACAAAGTGACAGCGATCCTGTGTAGGGTTCTTGACTTGTGGTTGCAGGAGTCTCTCTCTATCAATCCGCCTCACTTTAATAAGTGCATCCTGTATGTCACTGGACTTATAACCCCTTTCGCGGAAACGGAGCACCATATCCAAAAGTGCTGCCTCTACTTCATCCGGGTTGCTGGTAATCCTTTTGACCTGAAGTAGTTGGGAAAAGGGGAGTCCTTGCTTAAGCGGCACAGGATGATGACTGGTTGCATATAGTAATGTGTTCCTATCCGTATCCTTTTGAAAGAGCCGAGTTGCCAGGCCATTGGTTGTCTTATATACAGTACAGTAGTATCCAGGAAGGTAATTTCCTTAGAGCTGAATTGCGCTGAAAAACGAATTGTTGAGGGAATATTGTTTAAATATTGGATAAATTCTAGAAGAGCAGTCTCAGAGCCATCCCACAGAATGAAGATATCATCTATATAGCGCAAGTACTTCTTAACAAAAAGCGCATTGGGGGCATCGTGCAAGATGTGAGATGTCCATGTATAGATTAGCATAAGACGGAGCCATGTTGGACCCCATGGCGGTGCCACTCAGTTGTAAATAGTGGCTCGTCTCAAATCTAAAGTAATTCTTGTTAAGAATGATCTCTATAAGCAACAACAAGTACTCGACAGGTGGACCGGTGTGCAGTGTAAAGGCGTTGAATTTAGCCCGGATAGCATCCAAACCTTCCTTGTGAGGGATGTTGGTGTATAAGCTGCCAACGTCCAGGTTACCCTGTACATGTTTCTATATGGGACGAGCATCTGCCTTCATTTGAGAAACCGTGAGTGCAAATTATTTTTTCATTGACTATATATATATACTGTATATATATATATATATATATAGTATAGCTTTTGCTTGCTTCATTCATTGTAACATCGCCGGAAGAAGAGATCAGTGTATCTCGAAAGCTCAAACAATGGTGGATTCGGCGCAACTGCGCATGTCCGGATCAGAGAGAAAGCTGCTTAAGCATCCCTTGGCCACTATGCGCTGCATGCCTATTTTACATGTGCCTCCCCTGCATCGAGAAGGTGACAGGAATAAAATCCTGTTGCAGCAAGAGGCCAGATTAATTTATGAGTTAAGAACTATGGCACCCCTCGGTTTAAATGAAGATCTCAAGCTGGGTTGTTTTTTGTAATTGTTTTATTTGCCCTGCTCTGCTTTTTCTTCCATACCCCCTTGTGTTTTTTCCCGTTTTTCCTTCACTTCTTTCACTTATTGCACTTCCAAGGTGTTCCCATGTCTATCTGTGTGTGGGACTGCCATGTCCAACCTTCTTTTTATGGTAAC
>WSYH01005941.1:0-41124 GCA_036426205.1 Ascaphus truei
GTTTAAAGCGGTCAATTTCGACCAATAGCTCTCTTACAAATACTTGGAGCAAACAGTAGGATCCCTTCAGCTTCAACCCCGAGAAAGGTTAATCACAGAGCCCTTATAGAACATGGAGAACAAAACAAACCATGGGGGAGCATGGGATTAGAAAGACATATACAATAATATGGTGATGAATATTGACAGTAGTTCCAAAGGTGGGGGGCGGGTTGTAAATATAATAATCCTACACGGCCATGTGTAAGCAACCACCATTAGTGATCACCTCCTTGAGGGCGAGCTGTGCCTCTCCCGCATAGATATAGGTGTATGTTGATAGGGTTAGGGGAAATGATATATATCTATAAGGACTTACTCAAACGGCCCTGAGCCTGATGGAAGTCGATGTGTCGACGAAACGCGTAGCTCTACACCACGCAGAAGATTTGACCTAAGGGGCTTTCGCAGTAGACCATGGAGCAGTGTTTGCAGCAGCAGGATAGTTTTTCTTCCTGCATCCGGCACGAAGGAAGGCGACAAAGCTGCTCAAACTCGAACCTGGACTGCGTGAGAGCCGGGGTCCATTCTATATTATGTGAGTCCCTTTGCTGTTTATTAATAAATGCGATTTCTTGTGAATATTTAACTGGAACCGCGTGCCTCACTCATTTTTCTCATCACCCAACCCCTCCCCCCCACCCACGACAAAATCATAACACCGGGGGGGAGCCGGCTGAAGCCTGGGAGTTAGCACTGATTTTCGTGCTGCCCTGTGATACTGGAGAAAACCCCATTACGTGCGAATAGATGTGGATGGGTTAAATTAACCCCAAAGTAACCCATTTCTACACCAGCTCAACAGGCCGTGGTGAGTATATCCTGTATAGATATACTTCATTTCCCCTAACCTATCAACATACACGCTATATCTAGCTGGGAGAGGCACAGCTCGCCCTCAAGGAGGTGATCAACTAATTGTGGTCTGCTTACACATGCCGTGTAAGTATTATTATATTTACAACCCGCCCCCCACCTTGGAACTACGTCAATATTCATCACCATTATTATTGTATATGTCTTTCTAATCCATTGCTCCCCCATTGGTTGTTTGTTTCCCATGCTTTCATGCTAGTCAGTAACTGATATATTAATACCACTGGCACTGAGCTAGAAGAGGCAGTGACACAATACAGCAACAACACACCTGTAGCTGTGAGCCAGGCCAGCCTTTTCCCCTTACCTTACCCGCTGAGGACTCAGATCAAGATACCTGCATCTCAGGCCATTAGGCTCGCCTTCTCAACCTGGGGGTCTTGAGAAGAGCTGACAATGTAGTCTCATGCAATAAGGACATTAAATAAATAGATTATTCATTCTCTGGCAATGGGTAAAAACTTTAGGTTGTTGTTGAAAAAATGACTGAAACTTCATGGGGGGGGGGGTGAGGGGACTTTTAAACACTTACACAAGTTTTGGATTAACAGACTGCTGTGACCCGCTAGGACAAGAGGTCACGCTTTACAGCCTGTCAGTTTAAAAAAAATTCCATTCAAGATGTGCATCATACAATCTGCACACTGACCAGTGATTGGCTAAGCTGCCGATCGATCCGTTCTCCTGTGATCGATCACTGAAGATTCAGCTCGGGGTCTTTTATATCACTGCAGAAGAGGACCCAAGATGACAAACTGATAAACCAAGTGACTCAATCTGTGATCCACTTTCTATGTTTCTTTGTATTACTTCTTTTAAAACTACAGTAGTTCAACTAATTGCTGTTTTCACATTGTAGACAAGATAATGCTTAATTAGAGTATACAGATGTTGCCAGCCTCACAGTCTAGTGATAATAAAATATATACTGTTATAGCTAGAACATTACAGAATTTTCATGGGTCCAATGGAACTGATGGCACAGAATTAGAGGATGAGCAAAATGTCCGTGTTCTCAGAGTCTGACCCGTGCGATTACGTGGTCTCAGAGTCAGACCAACTGCAATCCCGTGGTACTCAGAGTCAGACCCGCCTGCGATCGTAGTTATCAGAGTCAGGTCAGACCCGTGCGAACCGTGGTCTCAGAGGTCAGACCCGCTGCGACCGTGGTCTCAGAGTCAGACCCGCTGTGATCTGTGGTACTCAGAGTCAGACACCGATGCGATCTGTTGGTCTCAGAGTCACCCGCTGTGATTGTGTCTCAGAGTCAGACCAGAGATAAAAGGAGAAAAATAAGGTGTAAAGTTCTCTATTCGTTATATTATCTACATTTTTTTTAAACATAATGTTATATAAATTATTCAACTCCAATATAATATTAAAAAAATAGGAATGGGGCTTCATCCCCATGATCCAGATATGAGATCCAGACTGAGATCCAGACAGAGATCCAGACATGAGATCCAAACATGAGATCCAGACATGAGACCAGACTGAGATCCAGACATAGATCCATGAGATACAGACAAATATGTGATGAGCTCTTTTTGCACTGGTTAGTAGTATGGGCACTGGTAGTAGTTACGGCACTGGTTAGTAGTTATGGACTGGTTAGTAGTTAGGGCACTGGTTGTAGTTACGGCACTGGTAGTAGTATGGGCAATGGTAGTATACGGCACTGGTTAGTAGTTACGGCACTGGTTAGTAGTTACGGCACTGGTTAGTAGTTATGGGCACTGGTTAGTAGTTATAGACACTGGTTAGTAGTTACGGCACTGGTGAGATCCAGACATGAGATACAGTCAAATGTTATGTGATGAGCTCTTTTTGCACTGGTTAGTAGTTATGGGCACTGGTTAGTAGTTACGGCACTGGTTAGTAGTACGGGCACGCTGGTAGTAGTTGGCAATGGTTAGAGTAGTTACGGCAATGGTTAGTAGTTATGGCAATGGTTAGTAGTTTACGGCACTGGTAGTAGTAGTACGGCACTGGTTAGTAGTTACGGCACTGGTTAGAGTAGTTACGGAACTGTTAGTAGTTATGGGCACTGGTTGTAGTTATAGACATGGTAGTAGTTACGGCACTGGTTAGTAGTTATGGGCACTGGTTAGTAGTTATGGGCACTGGTTAGTAGTTACGGCACTGGTTAGTAGTTATAGGCACTGGTTAGTAGTTAGGGCACTGGTTAGTAGTTACGGCACTGGTTAGTAGTTAATAAATATAAAAGTCTTTCCAGCCCAGTGACTTTTCATAATACAGGCACAGGTACAGAAATAACAGCTAACTTCGATTTTTGTGATATTTTACTATACTGTGCATTAGAAACTCTATTTATAACCGCAATAGTTTAAATAACAGTTTATCTGTCTGCCTGGTTGAAATCTTCTATTTCGTCACTTTGACTGAATTTGTTCCTAGAGGGAAAAGAACATTAGCTTTGCAACTCGCAGTTAAGTAAATATGCTTTTTAGTTTGAACATACCATTGACATTGATGGATGATTTTATACAGTCATATCCTTTTTTTCATGTACTTTCCTATGTAGCTCAATATAAACACATTTCAACGCTGACCATCCCCATATTTCTGGAGCACAGCTGTCTTTTTTTTCAGCCAATGTTAACCAGCTGTTTAAAGGGCCTGTGGTGTACTATGTGCTATGTACTATACACTATGTCTGGGCCTGTCTATTTCTCTTGGGAGGAAAGCTTGTTTCCTCAAACATTAAAGAGGGTGGAAAGCCTATTCACTCAATGCAGATACACGAGCTGTAACATGGTTGCTTCTGGTCCTTATATTCTTTGCCTTTACTTGGCTACTGGTACACACACACACATTAATGTTGACCTACATTGTACTAAACATATTGGATGAGCATATCTGTTCCTTTTTATTCTAAACTGAGAATTAAGAAATGTTATGTATAAATACAGCCTCATTATCCCCAGTGATAACACAACATATCCCGTTACAACTCCGAAAATATAACGTTTCTATAAGATTCGGTGGTAGTAAGAACCCAGAATATCACTATACTATATATCCAAACAGGTCCCAATTGAACAAAAAAAAACAATAAAACTAGCTACATTTGTATATAACATCAAGAAAGACTGAATAAAGAATGCAGGAGTGACATCCCCAATATTTATATAACTATATACTGTGCTGTCTAACATATCTATTCTGCTTAATAAAGATCCTATACAACAACAAATCCAGAAAGCATTTCACTTAAAGCAGAAATATGCTGTGCTTGCCTTATTATATGAATGGTCTGAACAAAGTGGTCACTGACACTTTAAATGGCAGTTGTGACGAATAGGATTATGTGAACATTCCTGAGAGAGCTGAGAGTCCCAATGAATATATATATATATTCCTTCAAACAACATGTGGAGACACAACTGTGCACACCTGGGAGATATGCTAATAGGATATGCAAAGTATATTGAAATACAACCTGTGAGGAAGGGGGTACCGTCAGGCCCAACAGGAACAGAACCCACAGCCTCTGGCATTGTAATATTTTGGGAACACAGAGGGTAGAAGGGATTTTACAATAAGAATACCAAAGTACTGTGAGACGGATTTCCCTTTAGAGTTAGCACTGCCTAACAAATATGGCCCTCTTTCTCCCACCAGGTTATCTTATTATAGAACCTGTAATGTTACTAACCCACGATCTTAAATCTCTATTGTAACTTAGATCAGGACTTTTGCTAATGTAGCTATGGGCTTCCATATGAAATAAAGCCACAATACATAGTATATGCATCAATACACAGTATCAATGCACAGTAATTACTCATGTTTTTGACACACAATAATATACATTGTACATTAAACGGTTTGCATGGACTACTCATTTGTAGAATGTGCTTTACTGTAAGATGTGCCCGATGCAGTTTTTTCATGGAAGTGAACCACACAGGCTATGGCTTTCTCAGTTCTGGGAATAAAGCCTTTGAAGATTTTGTTTTTTTGTGGATTAGCTCTCTCTGAATATCATTGTACTATTACTTACTATAGATATCTCTCTGCTGTATCACCAAAACTCAATTTTCTAAGTGTATTTAAAGGCATGGCCATACCGGCCCCCAGACATAAGAAGAAGTCTCATTCCCGCGTAGATAAAGAATAACCTTCACTTCAAACAGAAAACTACAGTGCACTAAAAGTAGAAGAACTCCACTTGTCAGCATGGGAACTGATGGTAAATTGAAGAGATAATATGCACTTCACATTTTGAAAGGAATGGAATATGATACTGGAGACGAACCGTGATGAATTAGACAAGATAGTAGTGGAGCAAATAGCATTTCCTCTTCAATACAAATATATATTCTGCAGTGTTTGTTTTAGCGAGTCATACATTTCTTACAGCAAGAAAAACGGGGATTATTTCTAATAGTGCTCAAATCACTATATGGATCTTAACCAAATCAAAGCAGTTGCAACTTGCAAAACTCGCTGCACAACTTGATAACATCAACTGATTAAGTCTTTAAAATACTTTGGAACACATTGGCAAGAGGAAGCTGTTGAAATACTTAATGAAAGACTTATAGCATGACAGTATGTTCCTCACAATAATACAGTACTTATCTTTCTTTCGCATCGCTGAGGTACCTCGGTGAGTATTTACTAGCAATGCTATAAAAGAAACCTTTGTAAAGAAAGAAAAAAATCTGGAACGGAATTGGTAAAATCACTATTAATGTAATATCTAAACGTGGCCGCTTTGTCAGCTGGTGTGACCGAGGTTTTGAAGGAGTGTCTGTTGGTGAAAAGCTTAATGTGAAGTGGAGCATATCATTATCTCACAGAATAACAACATTCACATGTGATACCATCATCAGATTAAACTTTTAACCACTTTATTTTGGAGATTTAGATCGCTCAAAGCTCTATTTTACCTGAACATAATACACTAGGCGGAGAAAAAATGTTTTCCATTGCTATGATGACAACTTCAGAAAAGAGAAAATGCACAATGCAAATGTATCTTCTTCGTTATATAGTTAATATAAAACATTGGTGAGGGATTTATCTGTGTCTCTGACAACAGGCTACAAAAATGAGATGTATCAAGTCAATGTTCTATATCAAGCCATACATTTATTTAGCCATGATCCATAGACAAACAAGTATAGAAATCTGGTGCACAAGAACCTGAACAGAGTTTGTGGGACTAGATGATGTAGGAGTTTATTCAATAAGCCCTTTATGGAGTGATTTACTAAACTGTGATAGTGCCGGTCAGGGCGCTATCACATAGAAACTCCCACTTACTTCAATGGGAGTTCCCATGTGATGGCGCCCCAATTGGCAATTAGTTTAATAAATAACCCTTGTATTAGCGGAGCTGGATAAAAAGTCCCATTACTATTCCCTCTTTTCTAAGTTAGTAATACTTTGGGGGGCTATATATCAATATTTTCCTGATCCGTCAGGAAATAACATCATTGCTTTATTTAATAGAAATGATGATGTTTGCATTACTATTGTAACGAATATTCAACCCTTGAAAACAACCACAATATTAAGAGGTTTCTGCATCAATGTAATTTTGCAATTAAAATGTGATTGTTAATTGGAGAAGTTGAGGGGTATAATATGTTGGTTGTGATGCATTATATCTTGTATCTTTCTTTCCCCTTTGTGTAGTAACAAAGTACAAAGAACTAGATTGGCCATCACTTGAGTCGAGGCGCAAAGTTAATCTTTTCTGTCTTGCCTTCAAATACTTATTGGGCAAGCTACCCGCCTATCTGAACAAGCTTTTCACCCCGACCACATGCAGCACTTATCACATGAGATCTGACTTCAAGGGACTGTTCACGGTCCCAAGGTCCAACAAAGTATCCGGCTACTCCTCCTTCTCTTACCGTGCACCCCACACCTGAAACAGTATACCGGAGACTTTCAAAGCCGCAATTATACTCTGCACTATGGCCCTCACGCAACAAGAATAACCTGCCCAATCCCTATGAGAGTGCCCCTTGTGTGCACTCACGCGCTCACGACGGACTGTGATGGCACAAGCGTGTTTTGAAAAGAAAGAAAATTGTCTTTTCAAGCAACGGCCGCGTCATGTGAGCGGTTCAGCCAATGAGGGCGAAACACTCATGTGGCATCATGGCCACGCCTCCGCTACACCTCCCCATCACCTGAACAGAGCAGCAAAACACAGCTCACATTCGCGCCAGCATCAGGCGTGCACCATTTGCACGCACTCCGGCGCGGTGAGTATAATCTCAGCTTTCAAAACTAAAGCGGTCTCACGTCTTAATCTGGTCAATAAAAGTTACATACGCCTATAATATATATTATCTTTAACTGTTCACACAATGTCTTTATACATAATGTATACCCCTGTTAACCGAATGTAACTATGTATTTGTAACCATGTATCTGTCATCATAACTCTGTGCCCAGGACATACATGAAAACGAGAGGTAACTCTCAATGTATTACTTCCTGGTAAAACATTTGATAAATAAATAAATAAATAAATAAATAAATAAATGAATAAATAGGGAGTACGGGGTGTGATACCTTTTATTGGACCAACAAGTAGTTGATATGTTACAAGCTTTCCAGCTTCTCAGGGGCCTTCATCACCTCCTACCCCTACCCTGAAAAGTTGGAAAGCTTGTAACATGTCAACTACTTGTTGGTTACAATAAATGGTATCACACCCCGTACTCCCGCTCCCTCCTGTGTTACTGCCTGGAAGTAAGGAGCAACACGGCGACCCATCTTTCTTTGCTTTCCTTGGTGTAAAAATACTCTGAAGTCTCAACCTCCCTCACTCAGGATCTTAGGCAAATAAAATAAACGTATACTGCCACAATCAAAAGATTAAAAAACATACTTTTTGTGCCTTGATACACAGACCACAACTGTACAAATATCTTCACAGTCAAAAAAAATGTGGATTTTACTGTAACTGAATGTAATTACCTAACGCTAAAAGAATTAAGGAGTTTAGGAAAAAACAGGGACAGAGGAAATAATCTGCAGATTTAGAAAGCTATATTATTTAACCGATGCATGGCAAAAAGTTCATTTCTCTTTACTACAAAAAAAAGGTGAAAATGTTTGAAGTAAATAACACGAAACATTATTATCCACCATCACGCCATTTAAAGGTTAATCAAGATTGCTTAAGAGCAATTTAAAACTGGTATGAATAATGAAATACTATATCGTTAAATGCAATTACATAACTTTTGCATGTCTCATTGCATTCTCTTATTAAGAGATTAGTTCTTGAAATGAATGCAAGGTATTTCCTTGGTTTGGTAATTACCTGTAGCAAGTTTATTTAAATATTTGTTTTATGTCAGGAGAAAATACAGAACAATGTCGTAATTACTGAGCTGCATAAATTGGCTGGCTTTTCTTTCAGGTTAAAACAGCCGTTGCAAGCTGTGCGTAATGGTCTGATTTTGTTTCATTTGCTTTTTGTGTGACTAGTTGCCCCTTGCTGCCCCTTGCTACAGTGTGTTTGCAGTGCGGATGATATGCACAGCTGGACACTGCAACACATTTGATTCATTGGTTGGGAAATTCCTGACCATAAACAGTTTTTATGTTTTGTTCTTTGAACTTCTTAGAAATCAGATACCCATATTTAATCAGTACACCACAATATGGTTGTTTCCTAGAAAATGGTAGCCATTTTAAACATTGCCTAAAAACATACTCCAGCTGTCCAGAACGATTTGAAGCATGGCTTAGCCCGGTGTACAGTACCTGAGCAGGAAACAAGACAAACACAACTTGGACTCTAGGGAAATACAGTGAGAAAAAGCTCTCCTGCAGCATTTCCCCACTTCCTTCCTGGCCTCCATTTTGTTGCAAGGAGGGAAAGGAGGAAGGGTGTGGAGAGAGGAGGTGCTGACTGGGCTAGCCAGGTTCTTAGTTGGCTAGGGCCACTTGTTCACATAATTTGTAGTTAAGTTCATACATGGCACAATAGACGTCTTCAGGGTAATGAAGACCCTTTGTGGGCAAATCATTGGTCTGTCGATTATGTAAAATAAATTATTCACTGTTTCGAATTGGAGCGCCTGGAGATTTATTCAATTATCTACAATACGTCAACAGCTGGCTACTGGACCATCTGGAAACAACAAGCATTGTGTGCTGTAAAATTATCCCTTAAATGTATTCAATATATGAAAATATGATAGCTAATAATCAGATATAAAGATAGTATGAACATTGGGTGACGAAGTGGAACAGCACTTACACAGTTAGTTCGAAAAGTCCCCCCAATTAGTGATACAGTCAATAGAGGTGAATCCTACAGCGCACTGTCCCTGCTCTCCCTCTCTCTCTATCCATCAAAAAACATGTCAATAAGAGAGTGCAAGCAATGCACTCCACATTATAGTATATTAAAATGGTTTAATAAAGCACAGCATAAACCAAATCCTTCACACAGATTCAGTATTAGAAGGCATAGAAAGCTGTAGCTTGCCGCAGACCCTATGGTGGAGTTTGGCTTTCAGTATATGGGCTCCACCCCCACGCGCTGACGCCAACTTTCTCCAATGTGCTGAGTGACGTCACCATATGTGTTTTGAGAGTATCACTCTCCTTAACAGGGCATGGGTGCTCTTTTATAGTGATATTATTGTATTTATTTATCAAATGTTTTACCAGGAAGTAATACATTGAGTATTATCTTTCGTTTTTAAGTATGTCCTGGGCACAGAGTTACAAATGCAGTTACATTAAGTGAACGGGGTTATACATTATGTATAAAGACATTGTATTAGGTAGGTACCCATACATACCATGTGTAGCATAAACAGAAAAACTAAATACCAATAGAGCGCTCATTTGGTGGTTAAAACCAACGCCCCTCGAGATATTAGACCACTAGTCTTAAAATATGGGGGACGGCGGGGATGAAACAGCATAATTCTCAAGACATGGCATAAAAACAAATAAACGGGTGGGAATAGAACACAAATAGAGATGAATTATCTATTAGGAAATGTTTTGGGGGGAAATGAGGAGTGAGGGGACCGTCGGCAGGGGGGCGCAGGGATAAAAGTTTGCTCCCCCTGCCCTAGAATATGCCGCCATAACGTGCCATCAAATTACACCGTGATGATTTTTTATTACGTTTGAGGTTAAAATGTCTAGAAACACTGTTTGTCTTAAAGTGGCTCCTCCAACATATTAAAGACTACACGGGCCTTGTAATAAATATACCACAACATGTGTGCAGCAATTGAGGCATTATTTAATTGGGATACCTCTCTAATTCCTTCTGTGCAATGTAAAACTTGTGAGGGCCCAAGCACGTGAGCATGAGATGTTATATTCAAAATATCTTATCTGAATATTTAGAATTGGTGCCTCCATTGTGATTTATTTTCTGTCTATGAATAACTCTTGGCAATAAATCAGTTATTACACATTTGTTTATATATAATTAAAGTTCAAGAGGAGGAAAAGTGGTTGTTTGTATTCATCAAAATGAATTATGATGTTGCTTTGAAGAAGATTCCATTAGGATATCAGGGGAGAAGGGGGGGGGGGGAGGGCAACATCTTAAGAAGATAAAAATCAGTTATATAAGCCAAGCAGAGTTTTTTTTTAACCATATTAAAACGGGGTGGTTTCCCAGTTCTGTCACTCCCAGAACACCATCGATCCAGGGACTGGAAGAGATGGGGACTGACCGGAAGCTGCTAGTGAGTTAGTAAGGTCAGCTTTCTGATTGGCTCATGATGCTGAACACTGGCCGAAGAGCAAATGCCCTCTCTCTAAATATATTTTGTCCAATATTTGAGGTTCCCCAGTGTAATATCTGTTAAACAATTTAAACATTCTGTTTTTCTGGTTTAGGTGCTTGTACAAAATAAGGGATCCTTCCTTTAAGGAAACGGGGGGGGGGGGGGGATGAAAAATGACTTATTACATATATTTTTTAAGTGGAAATGCACCTTAAGTTCAGAATGTAACCATGAGAATGCAAATAAGTCATAAACAGAATGGATAGTGGTCATATAATCAGCACGTCACTTTCCCTTCAGCTAACGATGATAATGTATTGTTTGTTTAGCAATGAGTGTAAACAAAAGTCATTGGTAAACCTTTTAAGCAAAATTGGTCTGTGGAAAAATTCCTGCTTAGTTGCAAAGCTGCACAAATGTTCCTGCTAAAACTAAACATGTCTTGGTAACAGTAAAGATGAGTTCTCCTTCCTTGTGCATTGGTGCATGAAACCTAAGGGGAAATCTTTCTAGTTTTATTAACTTTGAGCTTCTCAACCTGTAAAGTTTAAACTCGGTTCAGAGTTTGTTGAGACAGGAAAAAAACATAATGCTGGAATGAATTGCTCAGCGGACAGCAGTAATCAACATTACACTTTGTTTAACACCGCTTTTGAAATTTTGCTGTCATTCATGGGGCATCTTTAGTTAGTGCAGAACAAAAGCTTTCCTGTGTGCCATGCACAATCTGAACATACTTGACCTGAACATAATTTTCTCCTGTGATAAATGTATTGACAAAATGCCAAATGTATTTTAGACAAGTCACATAAAAGTAGCACATTAGACACATTGTGTAGGCATCGGATGATGAGCTGTGACCAGGTCCCTATTGTGTATTCTGTTATGTTTCCCAGATATGTTTTTGTGACGTTGCTTTCTGACAATGTAGCTGGGGCCCCAGATAACTTTCCTAAGTCCCAGGACTACAGTTTCCACTGAGCCCTTCCCCCCACACCCCACCCCCAGTGTCGGCAGCCTTGTGAGACTCCCTCTCTATCTCTCACACCCCCATCCCTCCCACCCACCTCTCTCTCCGCACTCCAGCCACCCACCCACAGGGCGGTTGGCCTTGTTGGCCCTCCCTCTATCTCTCACACATCATCCCCTCCCACTACCGTGATAGAGTGAACACGCCCCAACACCCACAACCAGGGGATAGTGGGTGTGGCCGTTGGAGCGGTGGAGACTCCATCTGTATAGGATTCTCACACCACCATCATATCCCAACCACCGCGCTCTCCCACTCCTCCACCCACCCCCAGTGTCGGTGGCCTTGCGAGACCCCCCACTCTAACTTCCCTCAAACCCTCTCACAGACTCCACCCCTCTCCCTCTCGCACACCCCCCCCCCCCCACCTCTTTCCACCCCATCTCCCTCCCACTAACACCGATAAATAGATTACCACCCCTCCTTCACAGGTCACACTCCTACTCTCAGCCCCCTGCACACATCAACACCACTAATGACCTCACTATCTGCCTCACATACTCCCCGTCTGCCCATCACCACATAAGTACTTTCCCCGTGCACATCACACACAGATCAATATTACTGACCTCCCACCATGTACCCCGCAGTATCACACACATAGATACTCCCCTGCACAGTCACAACCACATAATCCCCCTGCACATGCACACACACAATAATACTCGCCCTGCACATCACACACAATCATAATACTTCCCCGTCACATCACACACATCATCTCCCCCTGCACATCACACAGAATATCCTCCCCTGCACATCACACACTCACTAATACTGCCCTTGCACATTACACACAAATAGACCCCCTGAAAGTCCATCACACAAACTATATACACCCCTGCACATCACAACACATAACTTACTCCCCTCAACATCACACACCATATACTCCCCTGTCACATCACGAGACACATCAACTCCCCTCCCTCACTATCAAAACACTACTCATACTTCCCCTGCCACATCACACCACATATACTCCCCTGCACAAACACACCACCTCAATATCTCACCTGGCCCCACCATCGCCCTGACTCACATACCCGATATCCCTCCCCTGCCCCCACATAACCCTCCATCACAAAGACCATCCCCTAAAGCAAATCATCACTGATATACGTGCTCCCTGCACATCACCCACTAATCCCCATAAGATACTCCGCAATTCTGCACTGCCACATCTACATACTAATACTACCCTGCACCATCCACACACATAATCTCCTCTTGCCCCATGCACCAGCACATTAATTACTCCCCTGCAGATTCACACCATAATACTCCCCCTGCCAATATCCACACACATAATACTCCCCTGCATATCACACACATCACATATATTCATATTCCCCCTCACACCATGATCATTTCCATCATAATCTCCTCATCAATCATCACACTATAATCTCCCCGCAATACACTCATAATACTCCCCTGCACATCACACACATACATCACTCCCCTGCACATCACACACATAATACTCCCTTCACATCACACCACATAAACTCCCCTGCATATCACACACATAATACTCCCCTGCACACACACAAAATCCTTCTGCACCACCTTTTTTACTCATAATACTCCCCTGCATATCTCACCATAACTCCCCTGCAATCTCACTCATAATACTCCCTGCAACTCACACATATACTCCCCTGCAAATCACACACATAATTACTCCCCTGCAAACACACATAATACTGCCCCTGCACAACACACACATAAACTCCCTGAATTATCTCACACATACTCACCCTGACATCCAATACTCCCCTGCACATCACACACATACCAGTAATACTCCCACTGCATATCACACACATAATACTCCCCTGCATATCTCACTCATAATACTCCCCTGCACATCACACACATAATACTCCCCTGCATATCTCACTATAATTACTCCCCTGCACATCCAGGCACACAAATACTCCCCTGCATATCACACTCATAATACTCCCCCTGCACATCACACACATAATACTCCCCTGCACATCACACACATAATACTCCCCTGCATATCATCACTCATAATACTCCCCGGCACCTCACACACATAATACTCCCCTGCACATCACACACATGATACTACCTGCACATCACACACATAATACTCCCCTGAATATCACACACATAATACTCCCCTGCATATCTCACTCATAATACTCCCCTGCACATCACCACTAATACTCCCCTGCACACATCACACACATAATACTCCCCTGCACATCACACACATAATACTCCCCTGCACATCACACACATAATACTCCCTCACATCACACACAAATACTCCCAGCACATCCACACATAATACTCCCCTGCACATCACACCACATAATACTCCCGCAATCACCCACACATAATACTCCCCTGATCATCACACACATTATACTCCCTGCACATCACACACATAAACTCCCCTGAACCATCCATCATAATACTCCCCTGCACATACTCACTCATAATACTCCCCCTGCACATCACACACATAATACTCCCCTGCACATCACACACATAATACTCCCCTGCACATCACACACATAATACTCCCCTGCAATCACCACATAATACCCCCTGATCCACACACAATATACTCCCCTGCATATCACAACACATCATACTCCCCCTGCACACCACCATTAATTCTCCCTGCATGCTCACTCAGAATACTCCCCTGCACATCACACAACATGAAAATACTCCCTGCAATCACACACATTATATACCCTGCACACACACACCAACTTAACTCCCCTGCATATCACACACATAATACTCCCCTGCATATCACACACATAATACTCCCCTGCATATCTCACTCATAATACTCCCCTGCACATCACACACATAATACTCCCCTGCATATCACACACATAATACCCCCCTGCATATCACACACATAATACCCCCCTGCATATCACACACATAATACTTCCCTGCACTCCCTGTTAATACACACTGAATTCTATTTCTAAGCAAACAATAACTCATTCCCCTGTTTCTACTTATAAACATAACAATTGTCGTATAAATTCACTAAGGACATATAAAAAGTACATTTAAGAGTTCCCAGGTATTAAACTTGTTTAGTAGCAAAGTGATTCAAAGCAATTCATTGCAAGAATCTCCAGCTCAGAATCAGCTGAAATACTGTCGTTTTCTATAGTTCTGATAAACTTACAAAAACAGCTAATAATTGATACATGTTGTTGTTTACGCTGAATACCTGATAAACTTTTGCATGTTTTTTAGTTGCCCTGTTTTTAATAAAACTGTTACATGATATTTTATACAGAGGATATAATATCTCTGATAAGGAATCCAATTTATTTGCATCTGTTATACATAACCGCTGCAAAATATAGTATTGTATTTTGTGCACAGAATTGTTAATGTTATGTTTTGTAATAAAACATTCCAGAAAAGTAACTAGAGATACATGTCAAATGTTGTGTTTCCTTGTAAACGCATCGCAGAAATGTAAAGTTGAATCCATTATTTAAAACAATGAAAATAAATCTCTGTAAACACCAACGTAATATGATTATCCAGTCCTCGGAAAAGTTGGCAGCAATGTGTTTATAGGATGAAACCATTTTAGGAAGGGCTTTTCTTCTCATTGTAATACCTTATCTGTTACAGAATCACCTAGTGTTACTATAACCAAAGAAGCAGCACTACCTACTTAGCTAGCAGGGGTATTCCTCAAAACCTGGGCTTACCTGAGGCCAGAGCAAATATATATATATATAGTATATCTATATCTATATCTATATCTCTCTCTATATATATATATATATATATATAGTACTACCATTGACAATGTAGAGAGCATGGTATGAAACATATTCAGGTCTTGCCAAGAAGAGCTTACAAACAATTTTTCAAGCACATGGAGATAAAGTAACTTCCCCGAGGTCAGAAGGAGAGCTTGACACTAGTATTCAACCCATGTTCACCCAGTTGAAAGGCTGTGACATTACTATTGAGCTTCTCCTTCAGCCCACGGATACGGTATTTATATCTTACCACGCATTAGCACCAAGCTCTGATCTAGTTCTATAGTAGCAGTTATTGCTCTGTTTCAAAGGGTCACCTTGGAATTTGGGCATGTACATTTGCCCTGTGTCCTACTGTAAGTATGAAGAATTGCTTCATACTGACACAGTACTCACAACTTAACTCAGTTGTCATGCAAGGACAGTAATATTGTTCCTTTGGGGGAAAACAGTGGATTAGTAAACTATAATCCTAGTAGCACTGGTTTTGGTGTAGTAGAACACAATTTGAATTCAGATCCATATGACATTGGAGCCAAAAGTAGATTAAAACATTTCAAGAATGCTACTTATTGATACCAAAATACTTTAAAAACTTACCCCTAATAACACGGAACATGGTGCATACTACATATATTACAATGTGCCTCAATCAATGCTGATATCATTTGAAAAGATGGCAGGTGATTGTATCCACGCGAAGGTTAAAGGTAATGTGACTTTTATGGTAATTTGCCAATTTAAAGGAACCTGAATCCGAACTCCTCTGCAAATAAACCTGTACTAATAAATCAGTAGTTGATTGATAACATTTTAATAATTGAAACTAAACGAATCAAAATCATATTTGCAATTTGATGTAGCCCATTGTAATACAATAATATAACATAAACTCCCCTGTACTTGTAGGAATTCACCTCACCGCTTAAGGGTGGAAACACTACATACAAATGGAGCAAAAATCACAGAATATATTTTTAAATATTATATTGTGCATAGAAAAAAGGTCAATGTTTTTGTCCCTTAATGGACCGTCATTAGGGTTATATAATACATTGGAACTGTACAATATAAATAGAATAAACACCCATGTCCATCATGATTGGGACTCTGATTGGCTTCCAATCAGTGTCCTGGAAAACCAGCGCGTCTGTAGCTCCACAAGGCATGAAAAAAATCTGTGAAAAAGCAGCGGCCAATCCTCTATATCTGCAGCGGTTTCATAGTTACATACAGTAGTTATATACTAGATGAGGTTGAAAAAAAGACATTTATTAATTTGGAGGCTCTTCTCTACACTCTCTCTAGTTCCATAATGTCTTTTCTAACGAGTGGTGCCCAAAATTGCACTCCATAATGTAGGTGTGGTCTTACTAATGCTTTGTAAAGGACATTATTACTGTATGTTTACTTCCCTTCCATCCATTGCCTGTTTAATGCAAGATAAGATCTTGTTTGCCTTTTCAGCTACTGCATGACTTTGGGCACTATTGCTAAGCCTGCTGTGTACAAGCACTCCTAAATCCTTCCCCACCAAGGATTCCCCCAATTTATTCCCATTTAATTTGTAAGTCACCTGTTTATTCTTGCATCCCAAATGCATAACCTTACATTTATCTGTATTAAACCTCACCTGCCATTTACCTGCCCACATTTCCAATCTCTCCAAGTCCGTCTGGAGAGAAATTACATCCTGCTCTGATTCTATTACCTTACACAATTTAGTATCATCAGCAAAGATGGAGACTTTGCTCTGAATAAGACCCCCCCCCCCCGCAGCGCTAATCCATTAGATGTACCGCGAATCTCGTTCCTTCAGGGTTATTAAAATCCCTCATTATTAAACTATGACCTAGACCTGCCTTTCCCATTTGCAAATATCTGGTTGTTTAAACATCTTCCCCTATAATAGGTTTTCAATCTTGTTTAATATACAAACATACTCCACCCCCTCTTCTACAACAGTGGTGCGCAAATTGGGGGGGGGGGGGGCGGTGGTTGTATTGTATTGTATTGTATGTCTTTATTTATATAGCGCCATTAGTGTACATAGCGCTTCACAGTAGTAATACATGTGGTAATCAAATAAATAACAGATAATATAAATAACAGATCATGGGAATAAGTGCTTTAGACATAAAAGTAACATTTCGGAAGAGGAGTCCCTGCCCCGAGGAGCTTACAGTCTAATTGGTAGGTAGGGAGAACGTACAGAGACAGTAGGAGGGAGTTCTGGTAAGTGCGTCTGCAGGGGGCCAAGCATTATGTATCGTGTTTAGAATATCCACAGTGCTATTCATATGCTATTCATATGCTTCTTTAAGCAAGTGTGTGTTAAGGTGGGTCTTAAAGGTGGCTAGAGAGGGTGCTAGTCGGGTACTGAGGGGAAGGGCATTCCAGAGGTGTGGGGCAGTCAGTGAAAAAGGTTTAAGGCGGGAGAGGGCTTTAGATACAAAGGGGGTAGAAAGAAGACATCCTTGAGAAGAACGCAAGAGTCTGGATGGTGCATACCGAGAAATTAGGGATGAGATGTAAGGAGGGGCAGAAGAATGTAAAGCTTTAAAAGTGAGGAGAAGAATGGAGTGTGAGATGCGGGATTTGATCGGAAGCCAGGAGAGGGATTTCATGAGGGGAGATGCTGAGACAGATCTAGGAAAGAGTAGAGTGATTCTGGCAGCAGCATTTAGGATAGATTGTAGGTGAGAGGCAGGAAGGCCGGACAGCAGGAGGTTACAGTAATCAAGACGGGAGAGAATGAGGGCCTGAGTCAGAGTTTTAGCAGTCGAACAACAGAGGAAAGGGCGTATCTTAGTTATATTTCCTCTTCTGTTTTCCTTCTTCCTCTGGACAGCTCTGCCTGCCCTAACTCCTCTGCTCCTCTTTTTCCCTGGCCCGAAGGCCTGTTTGGGGCCTCGCGGTCCCATAGGGGATAATGTTTGTCTGGATCTCTCCAGACATATCTCTGTGCCTGATATTATTATAGGTCCACATTATTATTATATGTGTATATATGTTTTGCTTATGTAATTAAGACATTTACATCATATCGTTATAGCACATATATTCTATTGTATATGTTCCTTAGAGGCGCAGCTTATCTCCCTGTTGTTTGTTATATATATATACATATATATATATACATATACACACAGAGACACAACGTTGCAAAGCGTCGTAAGATCGTTGGATAAGCCATTTTGGCGTTGTAAAAATGAATATAGGTATGCATTGCAAAGCGTTGGATAAGCCATTCGTTGTAAAGCGAAGCGTTGTAAAACGAGGACTGCCTGTACCATGTACAGTAAATACAAATTGTATGTATTGTATGTCTTTATTTATATAGCGCCATTAATGTACATAGCGCTTCACAGTAGTAATACACATGGTAATCAAATAATTAACAGATAATATAAATAACAGATCATGGGAATAAGTGCTTTAGACATAAAAGTAACATTAAGGAAGAGGAGTCACTGCCCCGAGGAGCTTACTGTCGAATTGGTAGGTAGGGAGAACTTACAGAGACAGTAGGAGGGAGTTCTGGTAAGTGCGTCTGCAGGGGGCAAGGCTTTATGTATCATGTGTTCAGAATATCCACAGTGCTATTCATATGCTTCTTTAAGCAAATGTGTCTTAAGTTGGGTCTTACAGGTGGATAGAGAGGGTGCTAGTTGACTACTGAGGGGAAGGGCATTCCAGAGGTGTGGGGCAGTCAGTGAAAAAGGTTTAAGGCGGGAGAGGGCTTTAGATACAAAGGGGGTAGAAAGAAGACATCCTTGAGAAGAACGCAAGAGTATGGATGGTGCATAACGAAAAATTAGGGCTGATATGTAAGGAGGGGCAGAAGAGTGTAAAGCTTTAAAAATGAGGAGAAGAATGGAGTGTGAGATACGGGATTTGATCGGAAGCCAGGAGAGGGATTTCATGAGGGGAGATGCTGAGACAGATCTAGGAAAGAGTAGAGTGATTCTGGCAGCAGCATTTAGGATAGATTGTAGGGGAGACAGGTGAGAGGCAGGAAGGCCAGACAGCAGGAGGTTACAGTAGTCAAGACGGGAGAGAATGAGGGCCTGAGTCAGAGTTTTAGCAGTCGAGCAACAGAGGAAAGGGCGTGTCTTTGTTATATTGCAGAGGAAAAAGCGACAGGTTTTAGAAATGTTTTGAATGTGAGGGGCGAATGTGAGAGAGGAGTCGAGTGTGACCCCTAGGCAGCGTGCTTGGGCTACTGGGTGAATGATTGTAGTTCCAACAGTAATGTGGAAGGAGGTAGTAGGGCCAGGTTTGGGAGGAAGTATGAGGAGCTCTGTTTTAGCCATGTTGAGTTTAAGGCGGCGGAGGACCATCCAGGATGATATAGCAGAGAGACATTCAGAAACTTTGGTTTGTACAGCAGGTGTAAGGTCAGGTGTTGAAAAGTATATTTGTGTGTCGTCGGCATAGAGGTGATAGAGGTGGTTGCAGAAGCCCAGCTCTCTTCCACAAGGCATTTTAATTAAATGCCGGGGGATCGCGTGAGGCCTCTGCAACTGAACTTACCGAGGTTCAGTCAGCTTCAGAGGACGCCACAGGGTCACATGATGTCACATCACATGACCCACAGTGTCATTTGACGCAGAGAAGATGGTAAGGGGGGTGCGAGCACCGAGGGAGTGGAGGCAGGGGGCGCAGCAGCAGACGTTTGCGCATTCCTGTTCTACATTATTTTCTCGATACTTCTGAAAAAGGAAATAACACTCTAAAGGAACGGCCCAGTCATGCGTTTCATCCCACCATGTCTCAGTAATGCCTGTGATATCATACTGCTCGTTTCTAGCTATTAATGAAAGCTCCCCATTTTATCTATCAGGCTTCTTACATTAGTAAGCATGCATGTAATAGTGTTACCAGCCTGTGCTATTGTTACCTTATCTGCCCGAGCTTGGATCCTCCCATTGCCTTTAGAAGTTTATTAGTATTATTTGTATACATAATTCTACAAGAAAAAACAAGAAAGCAAGAAAAATGATAAAG
This sequence comes from Ascaphus truei, assembly GCA_036426205.1. Classification (NCBI taxonomy): domain Eukaryota; kingdom Metazoa; phylum Chordata; class Amphibia; order Anura; family Ascaphidae; genus Ascaphus; species Ascaphus truei. Next base: position 20,514 of record WSYH01005941.1, read on the forward strand.
AATGAAACAATAAGGTACCATAAAACAAGGAATAAAATATACATGCGACAGGATCGTGTAAACTCCGCTGTGGGACACCTGATGCTATGTTGTGTACGTCACGGCATTGTCACCGGTTTAACCTTTGTCTAATATATAAACATATGGGCTCATCCCCTAACACAATGTATTTTACATCTAACTGCGCCCACACTAACTCCTTCCTCACTCTCCAGATGATCAATACCACAAAGTAACCCAACCTGGCCTCATGAATAACCCTCAGCCCCCGCAAACCTTTGCTGCCCCTCAAACCTTCCATCCGTGCCGGACTGACATCCCTCTGTTTAGCTGGTGGTCACTCCACTGATCCCCTCCTCCTGGTCTTGCTGGAGCACCCTGAGGATAGGTGCTCAGGAGGCCGGGCCCTTCTCCGGCTCCTCCTGACACTGGAAGGCCCTGCCACTGGCAGGTGTGCAACTTGTTGGTCCAACGGGTGAACCACCTCCTCCCCGGACAGAACTTCCTTCCTCCTTCCCCTAGTGGCTGTAGACCCAGCAGGGTGAGTAGTAGAAGCAGGAACCTGCTGTAGAGGGAGAAGGGGGTGGCCCGGTATTAAAGGGGTTGCACCCCATATGGCCATCCCCTGACCTCACCAGAGAGACAAGGGGTTAACTGGACTGCGGTCCAGGGATGAGGTTTGCACCTTGTTATACCTTGAAAATGTATGTTCCCCTGTTCCCATGTTTCACCTTTAATGTTGTTTCCCAAGGCAGAGATAAAATCCTGCAGAGATTCCTTTGCAGACGCCATCTGCCTCCCCTTTTCTAAGCCCATCTTGCTTGCTGGCATCTACCGCCCCCCTAAAGCCCCTCTACAATCCTTGACTGATATCACCCAATTTCTTGCCTCCATTTCCTCTCTGAATGAGAAGAGTGAGCTGCTAGTTCTAGGGGATTTCAACTTCAATTGGCTTGACCCTAAAAACCACAAAATCCAGATACAACTCAAGTCACTTAACCTATCGCAACTCATTTCCCAACCCACACGAATAAACCTGAAGTCGCATAACCATTCCTTGCTAGACTGGATTCTCTCCTCAAACCCCAGCAGAATCCAATCCTCTGGCATCCTTCCTGATATTTTCAGTGACCATGCAATAGTGTACTGTGTAAGGAAAATTAAACCGCCCCATTCAAGCCCTAAAGTTCTCCTCACTAGAACATTTAAAAACTTTAACCCACAACAGTTTCTGGATGACCTTACCAACTGCCCATGGCACAGAATCGATTTAATTCCCGACCCTGATTCTGCGCTCGACTATTTCCAATCCGAGTTCTTAAAACTCTGCGATACCCATGCTCCACTACGCAAAATAAGGGTACGGGGGGCCCACCTTCCATGGGTTACACCTGACCTTATAGCACTCTACCAGTTCAGGGATGCCTTGTGGAAAAGCTACAAAGTAACTGGCACTACCAAGGATCTCAATCACTACAGATGCCTGCGGAACGTGTGCACAAGGCAAACAAGGTATGCAAAAGCACAATATTACTCTGACAATCTCCACCAAAATACATCAAACCCAGCTAACTTCTGGAAGGTTATCAACAATATATTCCAGCCTCCTAACCATCAACAACCAAGTAATATCACTAAGGGGGATATTACTCTGACAAACCCCACTGACATTGCAAATGCATTCAATGATTACTTTGTGGGGTGTGCCACTAACTTATTAGCGAAACGCAGCACAAACCCCAAACATGAATCTCATCCTGGGAGTATCCCTACAGTCCCACCCCCTCCCAACACTGCCCACAATTTTCAATTTAGCCCAGTATCTGAAGAGGAGATTACACAAGCGCTCCTCAAACTAAAACTAAGCAGCCAATGTGGACCCGACTTACTACAATCTAGGTTCCTACGACTTGGTGCCCCAGCCATTGCCAAACCAATTGCGTCCATAGTCAACTCTATCCTGTCTGCAGGCCATATCCCTAAGACCTGGAAAACTGCCAGAGTTGTCCCAATCTTCAAAAGTGGGGACAAAAACACTGTCTCAAACTACAGGCCAATCTCACTTCTCCCAATTCTATCCAAAGTTATGGAAAAATGTGTCCACTCCCAATTAAGCGATTTCTACACCAAGACAAATTTCCCTAGCCAATTCCAGTCTGGGTTTCGTCCCAAACACTCCACCGTAACTACCCTGCTAAAAGTTTGCAATGAAATCCAGTGTGGAATGGAACGGGGACAACTCACTGGTGCAGTATTCCTAGATTTTGCAAAGGCTTTTGACACAGTTGATCATGTTATCCTGCTTAACAAACTCCAGAGCTCTGGAATAGGGAAACATGCTTTAAACTGGTTTCAGTCCTACCTATCAGGAAGATCCCAACATGTGTCCATCTCAGGCTCTAACTCCAACCCCCTGGATATCACCTGTGGTGTACCGCAAGGCTCTGTTCTGGGGCCCCTACTCTTCTCAGTGTTCATTAATGATCTTCCCACAGCTTGTAAGGAAGCCTCAATACACATGTATGCAGATGACACAATCCTGTATGCACACAGCCATAGCCTCTCTGACCTTCAACACATACTTCAGTCTGACTTTTTGAGACTCGAAAACTGGATTTCCCAAAACAAACTGTTTTTAAACACTGACAAGACTGTAACAATGGTATTTGGGACCAAGACTAAATTTGTAAAGCTTCCAGTGACTGAGCTCCTGATTAGAACCAACGCTACCACCACCCTAACACCTGTCACTAGTTTTAAATACCTGGGCTTATGGTTTGACTCCCACTTAACATTCGGGATGCACATTGATACCCTGACAAACAAGACCTATGCCAAACTAGGGGTACTTTACAGGAACAAATCCTCCCTAAGTCTCCTGGTCAGAAAGCGTATTGCACAGCAGATGCTAATGCCAATTATTGACTATGGAGACATAGTATATGGCTCGGCTCCTCAAACCCACCTTAGCAAACTTGACACCCTCTACAATTCAATTTGTCGTTTTGTTCTCCAATGCAACTACAACACACATCACTGCGAAATGCTCAAAGAACTAGATTGGTCATCACTAGAGTCTAGGCGCAAAGTTCACCTTTCCTGTCTCACCCTCAAATACTTTCTGGGCAAGCTACCCAGCTACCTGAACAAGCTCCTCACCCCTACCACATGCAGTACCTATCACCTGAGATCAGACTCCAAAAGACTATTCATGGTCCCAAGACTCAACAAAGTATCCGGACGTTCCTCCTTCTCCTTCCGTGCACCCCAAAACTGGAACAACCTACCAGAGACTCTCATATCCACCACCAGCTTAAGTTCTTTCAAATCTAAGGCTGTCTCACACTTTAATCTGGTCTGTAACTGTTTCATACGCTCATAATATATATTTTCTTTAACTGTGCATGCAATGTCTTGTATATAATGTATACCTTGTTCATTTATGTAACTGTATTTGTAACCATGTATTATTTTGTTTTACTCTGTGCCCAGGACATACTTGAAAACGAGAGGTAACTCTCAATGTATTACTTCCTGGTAAAATATTGTATAAATAAATAAATAAATCTGCTAGGCTAATGGGTCATGAAGGACAGCCGGCTGAGTAGCCTAAGCACGGTGATCAAAAAGTTAACTGCCCTGATTGTTTACCCAATGTCTAGAGATTAAGTATTAATCAACAAACTCTGCCAGTCTAATTGTTACCTGAGGGCGGAGAATCATTAAACTGGAGTGGTTTGTACGTGTTATGTCTACACCTACACACAATGCAGATACTTAATTTAGTAAAACGGATCATTGCCCCTGATTTAATTATGGGGCTACGCATAGAGTCCCAGTACACATGAGCTAATTAGCTGGAGGGCATGGGTTAGTCTGTGTCTCCACGTTAGGGATTGGATACAGATAATTAAGAATAGGGTTGCACAGGTATATAAACTGTGCCAACCCTACAGTTTTTAGTTGTGATGGAGTTGTACTTCTGATTCCACCTGGAATGTCACTGGATTGATGGAGAATTGCTAGCTGATACTTCTCCATTCCCCAACCCTAAGTAAGTGTTACTTTCTTGCCTGTTAATTGTACTATATTGCTGTGTTCACCTTATTTAAGGAATAAATTATATTTTATTATATCTAAGCCTCGTTCAGTTCAACCCAGATATTTGGTGTTCATTATATCTTGTCATAAGCTACCATGACACCCGCAGCGCCAAACTCTCCTGGATAGGCACAAGCAGCTGCCTCTCGAACAGCGGGGGAATACCAAAATAACTTGGCCCAATGCCATAAGCAGGAGGAGATGCTGCATGGGAGAGGCTGTGGTGGCATCTCTGGATCCTTTCCGGTAAGATGAGGGTGGGTCCCAGCAACACCCTCCCCCCTATATACCCCCGTTTTATATACCCTCCCCTTAATCCCAGCCTCCCTAGCTCTGATATAACATCCCCAAATCAATTAACCCCGGTAGCCATGTCCTGGGGCCACCCACCTCCATCATGCCCCCATTCTTGGGGGCGATCTGTATACTGTAAATACAAATATAGGATAAGTTTTATTCTTCTAAATGTAACATAGTTTAACTCGATGGACATGTCTCTTTCCAACCTCACCTACCATGTAACTATGCAACTTTTGATTTTATAAACGTTCAATTCTGATTTAGGAAAGAATAATACAAAGACGTCAGCAGGACCATCAAAGGGAGTCCAGTAAAGATTTCCAGCTGTAATTAGCTTGGACGTGCGGGTAATAATTACAGCCCAACATTGGGGGAGGGGGTTATTCATTAAGCTGCGACAGTGCTGGTCAGCGCATTATTGCACGGAAACTCACATTCACGCAAATAAACGGGCGCTATCGCAATTCAATGAATAACACCCATCGAGTCTAATTGCTTGTTTGTCCTAATTTTCAGCTCGTTGATTGCCTCCCAAGTGAGGTTAAAAAACAGACACTTGCCCCCAAGGGTGAGGACTTCTCCCCCTTCTCATACAATTACATTTAAACAATCAGGGTATGCTGTGTAATTCTACATGTAACTTAGCTTGAAAGCATGTTATATATTTAAAACATAAGAGGTTGCACTTCACAAATGTGTGCACATTGCAGGATTCATATTTTGATCTTTACATATAGGACTGATTAATGTTTATTTACAAAAGGAAAGGGATTGAAGTGTTTCAACAAATCACATGCTACAAAGCATGCATTTAGTTTGGATTAGGCATAGAAATCCTCTGTGGAAATTGGATGACTCATGTTTATTATTTCACAGCTCAATTTTTTGTAATGCAACATGTGTGTGTAATTGAACCCTTAACCTTAGATTTCTATGTGCTCTGCACTTCAAGGGTTTAGTTACCATCTACAAATAAATGCGTAGACATTATGCTGCTTGTGAATTACAGGCGCGTGCTTTTAGGAAAGGAAAAATAAAATCATATCTCCAGCAAGAGGTAAAGCTAATGTTCTCTGCCCAACTTGGGCAGTCAGCTAATACCTTTCAAATACCCCATCATGTACCAAACCCATCTCCTTAAAAATACTCTTTGATTTCACTATTCAGATTGTGTTGGGAACTTCTACTTTCTTACCACACGCGCTAATGTCAGGCAGGTGTGATTTTAGCAAATCTTATAAGTTTCCCTCTGGCATTGAACTCTGTTTGTGTAGTTACTGTATATAGCACCCTAGCAGCTACAGTAGAGATCCTTAATATAGGCTGTTGGAGAATGTAGCTTTATTTGTTTCCATGTATGTCTTCTAAATTCCTTCAGTCCCCATCTGAACTCAATTTGAATAAAAAAACACACATTGCTACTTTTGAAACAAAAGTTGTAAGTGAGTGCCCATTGTGAGCCTGAGTTTTCCTTGGGATGGATTTTGGGGTGTATGGATGCCACGGGTATGTCAGGCTTCCTTTACGTAGGATCTGAAATCTGGGGGGGAGTCGGATAGTGTGTGGTAGGCAGATCAAGAAATAGGGTACCAAGCGAGAGAAATCTTGTAGGCGGGAGTAAGAAGGAGGTTACTGGTGAAGAGGCCATGGGAAGAACGGAGGGGGCTTATAGGGGAGTATTTGGAGACGAGTACTGAGATGTAAGAGTCAAACATAATTCTTAAGTAGCTGGCTTTGGGGTGCTTACAGGACTATGGAATTTTGTAACAGTGCGGGAGAATTTGGGGGTAGAGGGCAAGTAGGGAGAGGTGAATGTGGGTGTAATAAGCATAAGGAGCTCATATGTCCTATGAGGTAAATAGATGTGCACAGAAAGATCAGATTCCAGATTCACCAGTGCCAGTCATTTACTAATGTGTAATCATTTAAAGATTTTAAGTTGTATATTTATTTAAACACAGAAGTTATGTTTGGTAAACTGAGGCAGCAATTGGGCAATTCAACAAATTTCAGAGATTAAGTGATAATCCTGAAGGAAAGATCAGAGGTAATTAACACCAACGATGTGCTCTAATTTGACACTGTTCCTTATTGATGATCCATTAACATATTTTAGAGCAATATTCTGTAGGTATCTCTGGAACTATAAGCATTGCATTGAGCACAGATTTAACTTTCACCACCTGTAATTTAGAGATGTGTAAGTAACACTAGTCAATAAGAAATTGGCTACTTCAGCTATTGCCCGTTTCCATTGTCTCATTATGAGTTTGCCTTTGAATGTATTTGCATCCCCCAAAATAACTGCACGCCGCTCTTTCCTTAGCATTCTCATATAGTGTTATGTTTAAATGAAAGTGGGAAACACCGTCTTATTTAAAAAAGGCAACCCATGAGATATTAGCAAAATAAATGAAACCATTTATGTACTGTCTGGGAAACTACTTTGTGAGAATTTAAGCAACATAGTAAAACATGTTAAAATATGATATATGTTCCAAGAAACGTTCTGGTGCTTCGCACTGATGTGTGCTGGCAAAATGATGTTAAAGGATGTTATATAGTCCCTTAATAAATGGCAATAATAAGGGAATGCCAAACTTCTATCCATATTACAGATTTACTATTTTCATAACTTTGGCTCTCTTGTGAACATTGCCAACATTACACATAAAATCCAATCTGATTACTGAAGTATTCTTCATAGCTGAAGCCATTTCACATGGATGATAATATTGTTCAATAAATAGGTTTATGTGCTGACGGCAGTCATATCTTCATCAAGACTTGCAGGCAATCTCTTACCAAACGGCAATTCTCAAAAGACTGAATTTGACCAAACTCTTTGACCAAAAGCTTCTCTTGTTTAAGGAAGGCGTGTAAACTCCTTTCACAACTGCAACAGCTGCTCTTAAAATAAATCAGTCGATTTCATACCAGTAGAGAAATCACTACAGAGACCATACTATTACTCTGGTAAATGCAGGGTAAGTATAACCAAAAAATTCATGTGATCAACAAATAAAGTGTTTGTATTCCAAGAGCTTTGAGAAGGAGCTGATTATATTGTATTGCATTGTATATTTCTATAGCTTCAACCATATTATATAAGGCGTTACAGAGATATTATACAAGGCGTTACAGGGATATTATACAAGGCGTTACAGAGATATTATACAAGGCGTTACAGGGATATTATACAAGGCGTTACAGGCGTTGAGACTGTCATCACGTCCTGAATAGCCATACCGGCTCCCCTGCCTGTACCGAAGCTGTGGCAGCGGGGGAGACCTATAGAGCCTGTTACAAATGCGTATTTACATCAGTTATTGCACGTATATAACGATTGCAGACAGTACATGCATCATAGTGGGGAAAGGTAGTGCCTTTCACTTTAAGTACATTTTCGCTTTACATACATGCTACGGAGGGTCCCATTGCGTACTTAATCGGGGTATGCCTGTAATCAAGTTCTTGTTTCTTAGGATTTAAATTTCTTGTCGTTCCTCAGTAATGCTTTCTCTCAATCTACTATTTTTTTTATCCTTTTTGTACGATTCCTCCATTTTTTTTCTTTGCTTTCAACGACTATTGGATTTTCTCTACTCGAATATAGAAGAGTTTTACACATTCTGCAAATTCTACCCAATCAGGCCCCACGTCATTCCTGTTGCCGTAAACATACGTACTAATCGATATCTTGTCATTTGCTGGCAGCAATCTTTTATTGAAAATCTCCATGAAATCCTGAGGTGATAATTTCCTGTGGTGTTATGTTGGATGATTTCACGGTAAAAGGGTTTCACTTAATTGACAGGGCGACTGATGTTGGCATAAACGTGGATTATTTGAAGCCTGTTCTCTTGAGTAACGGGAATGACGATTCGGGTGCTCTTCGATACGCTTTTCATACTCCAATATGTTGTTGCTCTATCTCTTGTGAACAATGAAGCCGTCTCATGATCTTCCCCACTTCCGATAATCTGTATAGAATAGGTGCTGCTTTTGAGCTCATGAAGCAATTGTATGTATGCCTTTATTTTTCTAGCGCTTATAAATGTAATAGTGCTTCACAGTAGTAATACACTCGACAATTCATATAATGTACCAATCATAAAGTACATTCATCTTTTCTTCGTATTTCACCAAGGTCAACAATATTCCATTTAACCTTTCAAGTTCCCCTCCCGGTTCCGGCGTGCTGCCTCATGGTGAGCCGGCCTTGTAGGTAAGCAATGTAGGTTTGAATGGAAGTTTTTGTGTAACCTCTGGGATTTTGGCACTATCTTCCTTCATGCCTTCTTATAAATGCTAATGACAAGGCCAATGGGCAATCCAGCCTCCGGAGATGAGGCCATTGCTTTCGTGTGCCCTTGTGTTCCATATTTGGGGGTTGCCTCCTTACTTGCAGATGAGGGTGATTTGATGTTGACAAGCACCATTCCCACGTTTAGGCCGGGTGTGTTCAGCTTGCATAGTTGGTTGAACCTCAACCTATCGCATAAGAAACATCTTCCTGGAGTACATGCACTTTATGCAGCGAGGTAAAAGATTTGAGGGAAGGACACGTATTATGACATACAGACTGCTTGTATTGCTAACATCCTTTGATTAATTTATTTTGTCAAAATCAGTTTCTAAAAGGGCAAAGCCACCTTGCATAATTTATGATAATCATGATAGTAATATAATGTTCTACAGGTTACCTTAGCCAGTGATAGATGTGACATGATTTGTAAAACCAGAATTCTCAAGAATGTTTGTAGCTGTGAGAAATCGCACATTTTGGAGTGGCTCTATAAGAAGACAAGTCCCAATTGTGTTGGGTGGGTTTTACAGGTGTTAGACGGTAACAGGTACTTGCAGATAGAGAAGGCGGAATCGCCCAAACATTTCCGGAGATTAGGCCGATGTTACCCCCCAATCCATTGTCGCGGTGTTAAAAATCCAAAATAGATTTTCGGGTTTTCAATCAGCCGCGGATTAATCAGAAAACCGCCATTGGATACAACCCTTGGACAGATTGTAGAATCAATACGCAGATTCAGCGTTCCATTGGCGGATTCTTAACAACCGCAAACGGCATTGCTGGATCCATGGATTAGATAAATCCGTCTACGGGTTGTGGAATCCGCGAAGTATATTGGTTAAATAAAAATAATTTTACTCCGCAAAACGCGTATCCACACTTTCGATTGATCCGCTGAAATCAATGGACCGAAGGAACCGGATGATCCGTTGTGATCCAAAGGAACCGGACGGAGAGACGATCTACTGTGGATCCAAAATTCACCCCAAAAATTCACCCACTGTCTACTTGCAGATAATACCAAAATGCACATGAGATCAACCAAACTGTCAATGTTTCTACAGGTCCTTTACCCTATACTAAAGCTCTCACTATACAATATTTAAAAATGTATGGGGCAATTTTGACTGCCTCATTGGGACATCTTAGAATTTTCTTCTGTTAGACAAGTTAAAACTGATTAAGAACTATCTCATGTTACGTCTTATTGGTACCATTGGCAATATATGTTTTTTTAACATGGATTCATAGCAAAAGATGTACAACGCACACATTGAATAAAAAGTTCATTTGAAATTAAACAATTCATGTTATTTTTTTTGCATGAAAAGCTGCCATGCTATTTTCATTTTTTATCTAGAATTGGTTTTGGAATAGCTTCAAGGAATGTGAGGTTTTTTATAACTTCAACTCTTTACTTGCGGAGGGAAGGTTCATTCAAGCAAAGCATGATCATTGTTTCAAATGTTTGATGTTGAGTATATATTTTTCTTTCATTGGACTCTAATCTTGTAAGCAAGTACATAGTTTGAAAAGAAAAGCTATTTTTCCCCTGGGGATTTAATTTAAAACTAACAAAAAGGCTGTCAGGTGCTATCATTTTAGTAGGAAAAAATATATTTTTCTTTTAACTTCCGACTTCTGTAAAATGCTGTTCATGAAACAAAAATACCAAATACTAGAAATGGGTGAACTTTTAGGAAACAAGAATTACATCTTTCTTTACTTGCCAAATTGTAACTATTTTGCTCAGAGAAATACCATTATTTATAAGGGGTTTTTTGGGGGTCCTTGTTATACGGATATCAACACTATGGAGGTGGTACAATTTGGACTTACGTTAATATATCCTGTTAATAATGTATAAATATAAAATAATGTATCAGGACCCAGGAAAAGTTCTACCATCACTGTAAACACAAATACTCTCCTCTCACGGACTCCATGCAGGGAGGGTTACCGGCCACATCCTACAGAGGCGAGCGTATCTCCGGAAGCAGGGGTCCCCGGAGCGGAGATGCTGGGGTCAGCTCCGGAGATCCCCTGCTTAAACCCTGTATTAATAAAAATATAAATATATATTTTAAAGTGAAACCGTAGTGCCTGCTTTAATGACATGATGTGTTTGCTTGGCATATGCAGATCTTGCTGAGTATCAGTGCCTTTTAGTCATGGATACATTCTGTAAATGCTTATCCAGGTGTATTAAGCTTTCATTGTTGGGCTAAATGGTTCTTTTTACAAAATTATTGATGATTACCATCTACAATGTTAATTCAGTTACAGTGAATTTCTATCTTTTGTACCATCTTTAATCAAATAATACGTTTAAGGAAAACCCCTACACGCTTGTATTCACAGGGGGTTATGCATTAAAATGCGATATTGCTGAATAACACGCACGGACATCAAACTAAAAAAGGAGGCCATATGGATCAAGTGTCAAGTGAGATTGATTTGCCGTGAAATATGTTTTTTTTGTTGTTCCCAATTAAGGCATAGAAGCCACGTATGGTGTAGGCCACAAAGACAATAATATACGTATAAGATCGTGTTTTGGTATCTGGTAAAGAACATTTATAACATAGAATGGACATTAGTGTAAGGGAGATAGAAAATGTTAGTTTTACCTTACCTTAAAGTCATATAATTCATGAAAACGGTTGCGGTTGAAAATACTAATTATATATAATATATAACATGGTTTAAATGATAAATGTAACTTATGAATTGCACAACAAAACGGAAACTGAATATAAGATAAAAAATGTTAGTGCATATTAAATCAAGGCTGTGGTGGATGCAATATCACAGAGTGCTTTCCTCGAGGAAGTTCTAAGAATCCCGATCGTATAGAACCCGGGATATCATTTCCAAATTACATCGGTTCGCTTCCCTGTCTGCAAATACTTGGCCTCTCAACCTCCCTCCCCTCGCATGACAATTTTTAATATTCTTATCTCTAATAAGAACAATAATATTTAAACAGTCATCGTTCTAATTGCCTATGCATATATTGATCAGACAATTCTACACAGGCCTTGGGTTTCACAGAAGGAAAATGAGATTCACTTGAGAGAGAGGTAATTTAGGCCATAAAATGCGAAGGAGAAATAGATATTTAATCGCCCTGTGTGCATGTTTTTTATTTGTCTTAATTCTTCAGAGTTACTTTCGATTAGGTCTTTCAGAATTGAAATTATTGATGTGCAATAGAAATGGTAAAATCATTACAGCTAATTCCTGCCATGTGCCACATTTTCGGCCATTACAGCTGACCCTAGGGTTGCTAGCATTTCTTCTTTTTTTTTTTTTTTTTGAGACATGCTTTGACCTAGGGCATTTCCTGCTGCATTAATAGGCGTGTAATACATCAGGAATCAAGAATACCCTGGCGAGAGCGCTGACCTTTGTTAATAAATCCAATGACCTGCTGAGAGTGATGTCCAGTTAAATATGATTCTGTTGGTCAGATACTGAAGGATAAACCTGTGCAAAAGCTTCTTAACATCTGGTGTGTGCTGCTATAGACAAATTCTGTTCATAAATGCAGGTGTCAGAAAAAAGAATTCGAGGCATAACGTATTGTGTCATCCTCCAACCTTTGACCAGTTGAATGAACGTAGTGCCACAATGTTCTCAAACGATCTCTGAGTGGTCCTTGAATTGGAGCGTTTCGGATAATTTCCCCTCTGACATATTGCTGGTGGCGGGCCAGGTTATAGGCTTTTGATCATTAGTTCATAAACCTATTTATTAAGCACAAAACGCTCCGCAAGTGTGTAGTAAGGAAGTTACTCTGGAACCATTGAACTGGCGGTCATTACCTCTCCGACCTATGTACACCCTTATGATAAAAGAACGGAAATCACCAGGAAAAGTAGAAGTATTAAAACAGGGTTAAGTTTTCCGTGTTACAACACTGAGTGTACGTATCCGAATAAGAAGCAAGCAGAGCGGTTGGAGAATCTATGCTCAAAGTATGATTTGAGTAGCAGCGGGGGAAGATTTGAGGCTAATTCTCACGTTTCTCGTACGGCCGCAAAGGAAAGACTCTGTTAGGGCCATCGACAAAACCCAAAACCCTGCCAGAATATACAGTGCATGGATGTGGATTATTATTTTACAGTTTCTGTTCACCAGTTAGAGAGAAGTGTTACACAGTAGGTGACAAAATTATCTCCATTGTTTTATGTTGGGGAAAAAAAAAATGAAGTATACTCAATAGCTGTACTATACGGTAAGTCATAGGAGTTTTAGCATTCAAAAATTCAAGAGAATTGAGGCTCATAGTACTGGTACATACCTGCTATCGCAGTTGTCTGCCTACCACTTTCTAGACACCCGCTAATCCAACGATACCTTCTTGATTGAGGAATCTTAAAATAAAATAATTTGTCTATGCAGACCAGAAGGTGATCAATTACAAGTGGGACAATTTTAAACTTTATGTTCCAAAATTTGACATGGGTCCCCATGAGGGATAAATACATACATATAATTATAAAAAAAAGGGCAAATTTATATTTTAGAGATTTTGCTTTCAATGCGGTACAACAGGGTAACCCACTCCGAGTCCTCATGGCCACCAAACAGGTTCAGATTTTCAGGGATATTCGCTGCTTCAGCATGGTGGGTATTAAGACAAGTGGATCAGTCTGTCGACTGCACCGCCACGGAGTATCCTAAACCTTGGGGGCCCCTGAGGATGGGGTTGGCCGCCTATGGTCGAACAGAGTTAAGCAGACTTTGGTTCCCACAGAATTAATACAGACCTATCTCGTGATCAGAGTAGTGATTACAGGCTTACTGGAAGGAGTGACTGGCGAGTCGGTGTAGCGCCAGAACACCACAACAGATCCGCAGAAAGAGGAAGAATCTGTCATTTAGTGCGGCAGTCATTTATAAATCGAATTAATAAACAGAATTAATTCAATAATTAAAAATTTGTCATGTAGGAATTGTGTTTTTATTATATTTGTGTAATGCAATCCCTAAGCGTTATGCCACCAGTTCTGTCATTCTAATTTCTTATTGATTATATAACCGCCCTCTTATAGTATTAGGTACTGGTTGACATTATATTTACGATATATAAAAAATAAAACAAAGAAATGAGGGAAAAAAAACCACCAGAAAGAATGGACATTAACAGTTGATTTTTCTGTAGGATGTGCAAAATAAACATAGTGTCCAGTCTTGTAAGGGAAAGAGATGTATATTAAATGAGTTGTAAAAACTGCTATAAGGGAAGGGGGCCACAGTTACCAAGACAAACCAGCGCACTTAAGTTCCATTCACAATGATTAGATGGGATTTACAAATTCTGCAAGCAAAGCAAGTAGCTTATTGTAGTAAATATGGAACTTAAAAGCATTGCCGTTTTAGAAGAAAGTATATATAGTATTGTTTGTTCCATTCAATATTGTGCATCTAATACAATCTGCCCACATGAACAAGTGATTAGCCTAAGATGCAGATCAAATCCATTCTCTGTAATCGCCAATCGCGTTCTCAGCGTTATTAAATTCAGTTTCTTTGCAAAGCCGTGGTGGGCCATGTAAGTCCGAGAATATTGTGGGATGATGGGCAGTTACGAGATACAGGGGGTGGTGCACTGCTAGAGCGGGAGGGCGGCGGGACCTGAAAGAGGCCCAGAGGAAAGGGGGCAAAAGGGGCTGTCACTTGTAAATGCTTCCTACATTAGGAAAAACATTAGAAAATGGATTTGAAAGCAACATTTTTTTTAAATGATACAAGTTATTTTCTCAGTAGTCAGAAGGATTTGATTAAAAAAAACACAAACAATGTAGGTATACATTATATTACTTGGTCTGCGCGTAATAAAAGCAGGGAATACATAAAAGTCCTATATGTGTTTTTATTTATTTTAATAAAATCAGTTGTGTGAGTATAGATAAATATTAATTGCTTTTTATACCCGGTCCCCCGGTCGGTATGCTACATTTTCATGATGGCTTGTGCCTGTATTGAAGCTAACATAAAAAAAATATTATGTTTTTTTTAATAGCTCAGCGTGTAGTATAGATAATACTAGGACCTGCATTAAAAAAAAACTATAGTCGCCTCCCCCCTGTCCCCAAGTCGTTTAGTCCTTTTTAATGGAGTTTGAATGTAATATAAGTTTACCTTGGGTTGATTTCTATTACCGCGTAAGCAACTATTTACAGGAGGCAAGCACTTCCTCTTTTGAACTAGGCGGGCCAATTGTGAACCCAGGGAAACAGGAATCTTGCCAAGCGATCATGAGACCAGATTGATCCACAGGTTCAGATAATTGCGTTGTTCCTTGAAGCTAAGCAATCCTGCGCAATGTAAAAAAGGCAGATAAAACGGTAGTATAGCCCACTTTCTTTAAAGCTAACAAACACAGAAACATACAAAAAAAACAACACATAAATGTTGTTGATTTCCTCTTAATTTAGTTTCTTCAAATGCCAGAAATATTTTCACAAACACTGCGCTAACATTAAACCAAAAACATGTGGTTTGTGATTGAGCATAATTTTAAAAACAACGTAAAAATGTTAGATTTTCCACTGTTTGGGCAGAAAGAAAAAACAGATTTCTGAGATTCCGCGTCTGTGTCTAAAATGACCAAAAGCCACTTTGAAGAGTTATTTAATTTGGATGTCCATTAGAAAACACTTCAATAACTAAAAACAATATTAGGTTAACTCCTTCAGAATTGGAAGAAACAATAATACAGAGTTTCTATCTTTATTAAGCTTTTCTTTTTATGACAATAAGGCTCTTCCAAAAGTGGGAGTCAAGATGCACCGCCAGGTGTTATTTCTGTAATGTGAGCATTAGAGAAGGAGAAGGAGATAGTATCCGCCTTAGGATGAGTTCACGACATACCCCCAATGTGTTTGGTGAGGTCGATCGATTAAGAAAATGGTTAAGATGATAGGCATTTAATTTGTTCTCGTACACTTTATAATCCCCGGTAAGCGGTTTTATTCGGTTGCCCTACTGATTTTTTTTGCTGGGAATAGTGGGGTATGATTATGAAGACCCAGACAGGGCATGTTGGCATAGAACAAAAAACATAAATATTTGCCCGTGCATTGGGTGCCAATATATATGATATACAGCTAAACCCCGTTATAACGCGGTCCTAGGGTCCGCCCGAGACCACGGACAGCGTACTAACGGGGTCGCGCTATTAAAACAAAAAAAATGGCGCCGCATTCAGTGCATACTGAATCCCACGGGACGTACCGGCTCCCAATGTCGACCGCCGGGGACAGGAGATGGGAGGGGGGATTTTTTTTCCCCCCTCCGGCTTCCGCTTCCCCTGTCCACCGCGGGACAGGAGATGGGAGGGGGGATTCCCTCTGGTACCGGCTGTACCCCCCACGCCGCGGAGCCACAGCTCCCGGCAGAATACAGGCAAGCAGAAATTCAGCGCTCGATCGAGAGAACTGGGGCCCCCCAGTGCTCCTCTTGGCCTGGTCTGAGCTACTACCGGTGTACCCTAGAGTATAGAAGACGTGCGAGGACTGGCAGACACACCTCCCAAAACCTGAAAGTGATCCGCGAGAGGCTGCACTTACCTGATCGATTTCTCGGTCTCCCTCTGGATGGAGAAGGAGAGGCACTCCCAATTGTACCAAACCCGGAAGTAGCCCCCAACACCGAGCTGACCGTATGCTCTCTCCGCCGCCGCTACTGTCTCGATGCGCGGGCTCTTGAGGGCGATCTGATCGATGGCGGAGGGGTGCCATTCTACCGCTTGCCTCCCCACCCGACTTTTACAGAGAGGGATGATGGCTTCTATGAAGCTCAAACCACCATCCCTGCCCCCTTAGATTCCCCGTGCCCTCCCCGCTATCCCCCCCGTAGTGCCCTCCACGCTTATCCCAGCCCGCCCTCTGGCCCCCCGGCCCACCGGGGTTTTTTTTCAATTCCCTCACCGGTGAAGCACCGGGACTACCCTAGCCTAGGGAGGGGTATCGGGAGGAGGCCGCCTTCGGCGCGTGCAGGCGGCAAGTTGCCGTTGTGGTCGCGCTCTCAGGGGTGTGGGAATATGAGGATAGGGAGCTCTTACCCGTCTTCGAGGCGCGGGGGGAGCGGTGGGGGCGGTGCAGGGACGGCGGAGGCGGCTGGTGGCCCGTCCCCGAGGGGGGGGATGGCTGGAGGTTAGCTGGTCTCCTTGGCCACCCGTGTCCAGCTGGGAGTGGGACGGCGAGGTCCATGCGGCCCATGGAAGGGGGGGACGTCACGGGTGGCCTGCGTGGAGACTCCCGTGGCGACCTCGATGTCAATAGGTCTGTTTTGTCCTCCACATCTTCTTGAGGGCTCGTGTCCGTGGTGACCGAGACCTTGGGGCGGACTGATGGTTCTCTCGGGTGTGGCCGCTGTGCATCTGCCCCCCCCACCCCCCGCCGCTGCACGAGGACATCCGCCTCCCAGGCCCGCAAGCATCGGGGGCACCCGCAGCCATCATCCCCCTCCACCGCCCCAGCACCACCTCCACCGGCACGGACACCCCTTCCGCGCAACATGCCTCACCAATATCCCAAGGTAAGGCTGATTTATGTATATGTAGTGTGTGTTAGTTGTGTGCAGTGTGCAGTGTGTGCACAGTGTTGCAATGAGCAGTGTGTGTGGCCGAGTGTGAGCAATGAGCAGGGTTGTGGTCAGTGGGGTGTGTCAGTGTGAGCAGGGAGCAATGAGCAGTGGCAGTGGTGTGCAAGGAGCAGTGTCTTTCCCGCACTGTGTGCAGTGTGCAGTGTGAGCAATGCGCGAGTGATTTGTGGCAGTGGTGTGCAGTGTGAGCAAGAGGCAGTGTGTGTGTCAGTGGGTGTGTGCAGCTGAGTGGAGGGATGTGCAGATGTGCAAAAAAAAAAAAAAAAAATTTTTTTTTTTATAAAAATTAAGAAAAAATTTTTTTTGTTTGTTTTTTTGTTTTAAACGGGAAGCCAGCGGGAAAACCTGCCGTTATACCGAATAATAGCGGGGTTATTAGCGGAGGCGCGGGTTATAACAGGGTTTTTTAGCTCGTTATATGATAGTAAGTGCCTAGATAGAGCGTATAGGCAGGAGGTTACTTGAGAATATTGCTGTTCACGATATATATTTCTTATGCCTTGTTATGTTTGCCAACAAACTGGTTAGGAGCTGATTCAAGGTATTTATATATAGTTGCCGCCTAGCAGTAAGAAACTGCCTCCACTCACTGGGGAGTGCAGGCATGCCTCGACTATCCCAATATTCCACCTTAACAACGGGAATGGCATATCCAAACGCTATACTATGCAACCCAGATGGAGAGTTTTCACGTACGCACAGATGCTGTTATCATATGTCCACCGCCGACATGCTTAACATGGGATTCACTTATACAAGCGGTTTCACTATCCACGTACTTGCCAAGACGGATCCGTTGGTAAACCGAGGACTGTCTGTATATTTGATCAGTGTCACTTAGAGTGCAAGCAGTCCGCACGGACAACTTTAACATGGTCCCAGGGACAGAGACGTTCCCGGTGGGAAGAGATGATGAGGGTTGAGGAGGGAGGGTCCAGATGAGCCTAGCAAGTCGAAGTGCTGGTGCCGAGTGGAGCACACCTGGACCGGGACCAGCGCATATCCCTCCCTGGAGTGAAACCAAGACGGTTGCTGCTCCTCCTATGTTACTTACATGGTGATTTGAGGCATGCATACCATATGGTACTGTTCTCCTCTTAGATATGCCTTGTGTAATATCCTGTAACGCCCGTTGATTAATATCTCGTGTACGCTTTGTATAATATCCCTTGTAACGCCATGGTTGAATAATCTAGTACGCCTTGGTAATACGTGTAACGCCTTGTTGGTAATATACTGCTGATACAAGCCTGGCTGTATAATCCATGGTACGGTCCTTGTATAATCTACTGTAGACAGCCTTGATAGTATATCTTAACCACGGTATACCGCTACCGACTGGTATAATATCCCGTTGTAAAACGCTTATTAACTTGAGCGTATAATATCATCTGTGTAACGCTACTGTAGATACCTGTCGCTGTAAACCGTGCCTTGTATTAATTCTCCTGTATTGCCATGTATAATATCTCTGGTAACGCGTTGTATAAATCCGACCCTGATTCTATTACGCCTTGTATAATACTCTGTAACGCCTTCGTGTAATATCGTAGCCTCTGTGTTATTCAACGCTTTGGTTATAGTCCCGTTGGTGTAACGCGCTTGTAATAACATCTCTGTAACGCTTGTATAATATCGTAACCCCTTGGGTGTTTATCTCGTAACGCCTTGCGTATAATAGTCTCTGTAACGGCTTGTATAATGGATGCCTTGTATACGCCTTGATATGTAAGCTTGTATATATTCTGTAACGCTTTGTGATAAATCTCTGTAACGCCATTTGTATAATATCCTGTTTAACGCCGTTGTATTAATATTCTAGTAACGCGTTGTATAATATCTTCTGTAAACGCCTTGTGAAATTCAGTAAGCTTGTATAATCCTAGTAAAGCCTTGGGTAATATCTCTGTACGGCCACCTTGTATAGCTAACTCTGTAACGCCTGTTATAAATCTCTGTAACGCCTTGTATAATTCCGGATAACGCCTTTATAATATCTCTGTAACAGCCTTGATTAAGTCATTACCTAACTTGGTAACGCCTTGTTATAATTCTCTGTAACACTTGATCAATATCCTGTAACGCTAGTATCGAGTTGTATAATATCAATCTGTAACCCTTGATAATATCCCGTGTGAACGCTTATGTGTATAATATATGGTAACGCCCCCCTTGTGTAAGTATCCTGTACGGCCTAGCTTGTTATAAATCCCTAGTAACGGCCGGGTTTGGTAATATCCCTCGTACGAACCTTGTGAAATAAGTATCTCGTACGCTTGTATATCCTGTAACGGCCTTGTTATAATATCTCTGTAAACGCCTTGATATATTCTATCTCTGTACGTGCGCTGTACTAATATCTACTGGTAACGCCATGTGTATAATATCCCTGTTGCTAACGGCCTTGTATACTATCTCTGTAACGCCTTGTACTAATATCTCTGTACGCCTGGTTGTAATATCTCTGTAACGCTTTGTATATTCCCGTAACGCCTTGTGTATAATACTCTGTGTAAAGCGCTTGTTGTAATAATAGTAGTCTGTAACGCCTTGTGTTGTAATATCTTCTGTAACGCCCTTGTATAAACTTGTAGACGCCTTGTGTATATATCCCTGTAAAGCCCATGTATTGTCTCTGTACGCCTTGTATAATATTGTCGGTAAGCGCTTGGTAATATCTCTGTAACGCCTTGTATATTAATATCTCTGTAACGCCTTGTCTAATATCTCTGTAACGCCTTGTAAATATCTATGTAAGCCTTGTATATATGTCTATGATAACGCCTTGTGTATGATATCTATGTAACGCCTTGTTGTAATATCTCTGTAACACCTTGTATAATATTGCCCTGTAAAGTCCTGGGTAATGTACTCTGTAAACGCCCTTGTATAATACCCTGTAAGCCTTTTATAATATCTCTGTAACGCCGTGTATAATATCCCTGTAACAGCCTTGTCAGAACTCTAACGCCTTGTATAATATCCCTGTAACGCCTTGATAATCTCTCCTGTAAACGCATTGTATAATATACACCGTGAACGCCTTGGATAATATATCTGAACGCCTTGTGATAAATCCCTGAACGCTTGTATATATCTATGTAACGCCGTGTGTAATATCCCTGTAACGCAACGCCTGTGATGTAATATCTCGGTAACGCCTTGTGTAATATCCCTGTACGAGCTTGGAAGTAATATACTCGTTGTAATGCCTTGTATAATATCTCTGTAACGCCCCTGTATAATTATTCTCTGTAACGGACTTGTAATAATATCCCTGGACGG